>OVAX01000478.1:0-79350 GCA_900406405.1 Lepidium africanum
TAATAAGATATTGAGTATTAAAAAGGAAATATTTGATTTGTGGTTTAATATTAGGTTTAGGATTTAGGATATGTTGTAGACTTCTTGTGAAGTCTGCTCGATGATTGTAGACTATCCGTGAAGTCTGCTCGATGATTGTAGACTATCCATGAAATCTGCTCGATGATTGTAGAGTACCCGTGAAGTCTGCATTGTAGACTTCCGGTGATGTCTGCACCTGAATTATAATCAAATATTTAATAATAAAAGATAAGAAAAACATTTTAATTAATTTTTTGTTACACAATATAATTATAGACTGTGTTGAAACATGAAAAATAAAATTTCACCAAACGTGGTTTTATTAAATCAACAAAGACCAAATAGTTCACAGACCAATATGTTATGGTTTAGGGTTTAGCAACATATGTTGGTAGTTATATAGAATTTGCAATTTTTATATTTGAAATGCATAATTTATTAAGAATATATTATGAAAATTTAATGTTTTTGTTATAAATTTTAATAAGATATTGAGTATTAAAGAGGAAATATTTGATTTGTGGTTAATATTAGGTTTAGGGTATATTGTAGACTTCTTGTGAAGTCTACTCGATGATTGTAGACTACTTGTGAAGTCTGCATTGGAGACTTCCGGTGAAGTCTGCATTGGAGACTTCCGGTAAAGTCTGCACCTGAATTATAATCAAATATTTTATAATAAAAAATAAGAAAAATATTTTAATTAATTTTTTTGTTGCAAAATATAATTATAGAATGTGGTGAGTCTGGTCCCTCCTCCCCCCTCTCTCTCTCTCTCTCACGATTCACATTTTTTTTCTTGCAGATCTGCCACCGTCACCTCCTCCTCCGTCTCTGGCCAGCGTCTGGTCCTTCTCTCTCCCTCTCTCTTTCTCTCTCTCTCTTTTTTTTCTCTCTCTCTCCCTTTCTCCCTCTCTCTCTCGCGATTGACGTTGTGTATTTTTTTTCCAGATCCGCTTTCTCCTACTCTGTCTCGGTCCAAATCCGCCATCTCCTCCTCTATCTCGGTCGTCTCCTCCTCCATCTCGGCCGTCTCCTCCTCCTTTAACTTCCATACAATATGTACTTTCTCTTCTTTCTTTGTTTTGTTTTGTTTTGTTTCATATCCATGTTTTATTGTGTTAAAAGTATTGATTTTTTTGTTTTGTTACAGATTTGAATCTCTTCCTCCTTCTAGAAGCAGATCCAATCCCAAAGATTTATGCAGACTCTGTTTTCCTTTGTGTAGACTTCATTTTTCTTTTTTTGCAGACTCCGTAATTGTATTTGTAGACTTCATTTTCCTTTTCACATACTTCATTTTGTATTTGCAGACTTCGTAATTGTTTTTGCAGACTTCATAATTGTTTTTACAGACTTCATTTTCCTTTTTGTAGACTTCGTTTTTTCTTTTTTGCACTCCGTAATTGTCTTTGCAGACTTCATTTTTTTGTTTGCAGACTTCGATTATCCTTACTTGCAGACTTCATTTTTTGTTTTTTTTTGCATACTCCGTAATTGTATTTGCAGACTTCGTTTTCGTTTTCACATACTTCATTTTGTATTTGCAGACTTCGTAATTGTTTTTACAGACTATGTAATTGTTTTTACAAACTTTATAATTGTTTTTACGGACTTCGTTTTCCTTTGTGTAGACTTCATTTTTTCTTTTTTGCACTCCGTAACTGTCTTTGCAGACTTCGATTATCCTTTCTTGCAGACTTCATTTTTTGTTTGCAGATTTTGTTTTTTCAGATTTATCTTGACTAATGGATTAGCCTACTGCAGATAAAAGTTGGACATTATATATTTCTTCGATTTCTTCCACACTTTCTTTGATTCGTGTAATTTTCCTTTTCTACTTACTTTTTAGTTCATTTACACAATTAATTTATAATTCTCCTAACATTTCCTTCTAACATTTTTTCTTCAGGGTGGACAAATAAAAATTCAAGTATTTTGTTACAGAAATTAAAGGGATATGATTTTGGATGTATTTTTGTTTAACTTTAGTTGAAATAGCAATGTATAATTTTTGTGTAGTTTTCTCATAAAAAATTAAATTATTTATAAATGAATTATGGTATTTATGATTATATTGTTTGTAGTACATCTATCAAAATTGAACAATCTTCAATTTCAAATACTCAGATTTTTTAGCTCTATAATGATGTTTTAGATTTATAAGACAAGCCATAGATGCCATTGATGCCAAAAATTTTAAACAAGCCATAGATGCTATTTTCAAAAATTAATATTGTAGACTTCAAATGAAGTCTACACCTGTGCAGACTTCAAATGAAGTCTACTTTTAATATGATAATTACCAAAATTATTTTAAAAATTTATACAACCTTAATTATAATACATAAACATGTTAAACTTGCACATAAGCAAAAACAATATCAAATCTACATAAGAAAATTACAAAAAATTAACCAAAAATTTTAAACATGCCTTTGAGGCAATTTTTCAAAAATTAACATTGTAGACTTCACCTGAAGTCTACTTTAAATAAGCTAATTACCTAAATTATTTTAAAAATTCATACAGCCTTAACTATAATACATAAACATGTTAAACTTGCACAGAAGCAAAACAAATATCAAATATACATAGGAAAATTATAAAAAAAATTAACCAAAAATTTTAAACATGCTTTAGATGAAATTTTTCAAAAATTAACGTTGCAAACTTCATCTGAAGTCTACACCGATGCAGACTTCAAATGAAGTCTACTTTTAGGTTAATTTTGTATTTGACTAAACATTGACTTTATAGGTGCAGACTTCAAATGCAGTTTACAAACTAAACATGTTAGTTTAGCAATTGATTAGACTTCGTTGCAGACTTCACTGGAAGTCTACAATGCTCCCCAAGAAAAGTAGACATCATTTGAAGTTTACCAAGAAAAAGTAGACTTCATTTTAAGTCTACATTAAAAAGAGAAGTTAGTTTAGCAACTGACTAAATTTAACTTTCGTAGCAAAGTCTACACGTCACCTGCAGACTTTATTTGTAGACTTCAAATGAAGCATTCGACCATACAGACTCTATTGAAGTCTACAATGTAGACTTCATTTGAAGTCTGCTTTATTTTAGTATTTATCTTTATTTTAATTTTATTAACTTAAAAGTATAGCAGACTGCAAATGAAATCTGCTATACTTTTAAAACAAAGCAGACTTCGGATGCAATCTGCAAATGAAGTCTGTAAGTGACGTGTAGATTTCGTTACGAAAGTCAAATTTAGTTAATTACTAAACTAACCTCTCTTTTTAATGTAGACTTCATATGAAGTCTGCTTTTTTTTTTGTAGACTACAAATGAAGTCTGCTATAAAGTCAAATTTTTGGTCAAACGCAAAACTAACCTGTATTTTTGCAGACTTCAAATGAAGTCTACAAAAATATATTTTTGTGTTCAAAGACGAAATTAAAGACTTCACGCGAAGTCTACTATCCAAACCAGAAAATTGGTCAATTACAAAATTAACCTCTTTGTTGACTTGTAGACTGCATGTGAAGTCTACTTTGAGAGTAGACTTCAAGAAATCTACTCTCTGTAAATTTTCAAAATATAGAAAAAATTGGTAGATCTTAGTTTAGAACATATTTACCTTATTTCAATGCCAAGAATGACGAAATTACCTTAAATATGGTCTTTTAGCATCCAAAAGCACCAAAAATTTTAAGATTTAAGAATTTATAAAATTTGAAATTGAAAATTAAAGAGTTTTATGGAAAGAAATGTAGAGGGAATGGAAGATTGTGAGGTGGGTAAGAGATGAAGAAGGTTATGTTGAAAATTAGCTAGTTGGATGTGCATTTAGAGTTTGAAGTTTGTTGTTAATTGTTGTTGAAAAAATTGAAGAAGATGGCATTTTCGAAAATACTTAGGAGTTTCATGTCTATTTGGGTTTTTTTACATTTTTATGTAATTTAAAATAAAATAAATAAATAATTACATAATGGCAATACTTGTAAATACTATATCACTTAAGGTTAAATTGGAAAAAAGTTTGGAGAGAGAAAAACATGGGTTAGTTTTTTAATTGACCAAAGTCAATGAGTCATTTGAAAAACTATCCCTTAAATGTTAGTCTGTGTCCCATAAAAAACTGCAATCAAAGATTTATTCGGGTTTTCATATTTTAACTGAAACAATCAAATGATGATATAAATAAGAAGAAAATAACTAAATATGAAATGTATTTCTAAAGCTAAATATATACAGTCGTTATATCATATGTAAGCTCTGAATTCACTTAAAATAAAATTCACAGCGAAAAATATGAATGTAAAAATTATCTCAGCAGGCAATCTAAAAGTTCCAAGATTTAACAAAAGAAAAAATAGATCACATTAAAAATAGGATGAATTTTTGAAAATACAATAAATAAGTACATAATTATTTTCATAATTATAAGAAATGGATAATTTGCAATCTGACTATCATTTCTTATTTTATCCTTCTAAATTAACAATACTTTATTTGTACGTATAATATTATAATTAGCAGTATAATATTTTGTTTATACGTATAACTAGTTCAATATATATAAATAATAGGGATAATGAGGATGAATAAGAGGAGTTCTCATTATTTTGAACGATAACTATTAAGATAAACGTATAACAAAAATAATAACGTGATAATAATATTGTTAGCAATGTGGTATAAGGGTAAAATGACAATTATCAGTAAACAGTAACCTTGTTTTTTTCTCTTTGTTACTTTACAAATTTTGACATTTTCTGTGGTCATATAGTATAATTTCCCTTGAAAATATATTGATATAATTTATGTGTGATTTAAGTTGTGATCTAAATCTTGATATTAATCATCTAATTTATCCGTTACTCGAGAAAAATAATTCGAGATAGCACTATTTATCATATCTGCTGATAAAGGAACTTAATAGTTCATGGCAAGCCTTAGACTTCAACTAGAGTTATGACCCAAGTGATAAACAAGCTTATTTGCAATAGGATACCATCTTTACATTATATGCCTTGTTGGATATATATTCTTAAATCGAATACGTTAGATTTGTTACAAACAAATCAAAAAGGATTCTTTTATGTCACGTGTTCAATAAGTTAAATTCTATCTTATTTCTTGATTGAATATGAACTGACTTTGAGACTCTATAAAAGAGACTCAGAATTACAAAGAAAAGATAGAGAATATCCTTATATCAAAATCATACAGTCTTTATGAAATGATCTCTTGATCAGTTTTTTTCTCTCTTCTTTTCTCGACCTTTAAGAATTTTGACACTCAACATTTGGATGTACATTTGTTGAGTTGAAAAGTTGGAAGTTCAGTGATTTCATCCATTGAATCCTACATCGAAGTGTGTGGCTATTTCACTCAAGTTGAGAAGATCAATCTTCGACTGTGGATCTTCTAATTTTGTTCTTCTTCATCTGTTTATTCTCTGTTCTAAATCTTCAGGATCATCTATTCTCTTTGAAATCTAACAATCTTGAGCGAAAAAAATAGTTTAAAACCTGAAGGATATGTCAAAGTTCATTGAAGTTCCAGATCTATCAAAGCTGAAACCACTCTCAGGTGTTAACTATCGTCGATGGTCAGAGGAGTTGTTATTTTTCTTTCAAGATATTGGATTCGAATACATTCTTCTTGATGAATTTTTCTCGTCAGTTGATATTGCATCTTCTGGTTTAGATGGCTTACTCTCCAACAAAAAGAAATGAGAAGGATCCTTTGAAGATCATAACAGAAGTTGTTGTGGATATATCTTGAAGCATCTTTTAGAAAAAATGTTCGATGTTTTGTGAATTTCAAGTCTAAAAAAGAAATTTGGATCAATCCAAAGAAGAAGTATGGTGGAGAAGACGAAGGAAAGAAATAGTACATCACTTCCAAATGGAATTCTTTCATGATAAAGGATTATTCATCGATTTTGGATCAACTTTATGACTATGAAGTAATGATGTCAAGAACCAAATAGAAGGTATGTCAATCGATGATCATCTTGCAGCTCTTGTCTTATTGACAAGTTACATCATTCTTTGAACTCCTATCGATCCAAACTGAAGCATGAGAATAAGGAAATGAGTCTTGATTATTTAATCTCCTATATCATGATTGAAGAACCAAATCAGACCTATATAGGTAACAATCAAGGATCTCATAACTTCAATATATCACTTGTGACGTTCTTTGTTACAAAACAATAATTTGAATCTAAAATCATTGATGCTAATATCGTGGAAAGTTCAGGGAACGAAGAGAAGTCAAAGTCCAACAAGAAACAGGATAAGAATTCGGCAAAACAGAAAGTTGACTCTTTGAGAAGAAAATCAAATGTTGGAACTGTAGTAAAATAGGGCACAAGAAACAAGACTGGAAGCTTCTAGTGCAACAGAAAGAATCTCATAAAGCTCATCTCACTAAGAGATTAGTGGTTGTAGTAACATAAGCTAACTCTTTAACTGATAAAGTGGATTTAATAATTGATTTAGGTACTACTCAACATATCTGCAGTCAGGAAAGTCTATTCAAATGTTTAGATAAATCAGCATGTGACAACGTATACTTGGGAGATGCAAGAGCACTAAATGTTTCTGGTATTGGTGAGGTTAAATTGAAAATGTCTTTTGATCTAGCAGACTTTAAAAGCACAATAATTATTATGTTACTTTCATTGACAATATCTCAAGATTCACAAAGGTTTACTAATTGAAATCAAATAATGAAACACTTGAAATGTTCATAAACTTTAAGGCAGAAGTTGAGAATCAACAAGATAAAAAGATTAAGAGATTCAGAACAGATAGAGGAGGAGAATATGAAAGTGATTTTCAAATCTATATTCTCAAAATAAGGAATCATACATGAAATAACTGCATCATATTCACCTCAGTAAAATGGTATAACATAAAGGAAAGACAGAACCTTAAAGGAGATGAAGAATGCAATGTTGATCAGCTTAGGCTTATTAGACGCATTGTGGGGCGGGGATGCCATTCTCTCTGCATCTTATATTCTAAATAAGGTACCTCATAAAGGTTTAGCATCTACTATTTATAAATTGTGGAAAGGACTCAAACCAAATCTGTCATACCATATAGTTTAGGAATGTCTTGTTAAAGTTAGATTACGAGACTTTAAAAGAACAAATATAGGACCAAAAACAGTGGATGCAGTTCTAATTGGATATGCATCTAACTATGCGGCATATATGTGTTTAACCTTTGATCCTTGTACAAAATTTTTCGACATGTAATAGAATCTCGAGATGTTAAATTGTTTGAAGATGTTTTTCCTTTCAGAAGTGAATCAATACCAAGAAAAGATCACATGAAAGTAGAGAAGGTGATTCGAAAATCGCAAAGCTAAGAAGAAGCAAAGGGCAAGGACTGCAACAAATTTTGGTCCTGATTTTATTACAAGCTTTATCGTAGAACATTATAAACTAAGTGAGGAGTTTGTTTTCACCTTTCTAATGAAATCAATATATGTCATGTTCTGGATAGAAGCAGTGAGTAATGAATTAGAATCCATAATTTCTAATCACTTGAGAAATTACATATCTTCCTAAAGGGTGCAAAGCAATGAAGTGTGAGTGGATATTGAGCAGATGGATAAACAAGTTTAAATCAATACTTGTGGCTCAAGGCTTCACACAAAAACATGGAGTGGACTACTTTGATACTTATGCTTTGGTGACTTAGATAACTTCAATAAGGTTACTTCTAGCCATTGCATATTCACATAAATTTTTTGTACATCAAATGGATGTAAAGACATCATTTTAAATGGAGAGTTGATAAAAGAAATATACTTACAACAACCAGAAGGATTTGTTATAGAAGGACAAAAAGACAAAGTGTGTAGACTGAATAAATCACTATATAGATTAAAGCAAGTTCCTAAACAATAAAGATACATTTATCTTTCAATAAAAGTAAAGAGAATGACTACGTCATTATATGTCTCTACGTGGATGAAATGTTAATCTTTGGTAAAAACATTGAAACTGTTTGTGAAACTAAACTGTTTCTTAACTCCAAGTTTTATATGAAGGATCTAGAAGAAGTACACATGATCCTGGGCATTAAGATGATGAAAACTGATGAAGAATACTTTATGCCTCAATCTCACTACATAGAGAGGATAGTCAAGAAATCCAATTTATGGGAAAACCCGAAGGCAAGAACTCCATATGATCCTTCATTTCATTTGTGAAAAAATAAAGGAGATAGTGTGAATCAAATGAAGTATGCAAAGGTGTTAAGTAGTGTAAGGTATTTGATGAATTGCATAAGACATGATATAGCCTATGCAGTAAGTAGACTTAGCCATTATACTCAGAATCCAAGTAAAGATCATTGGAAGGTAATGGATAGGTTGATGAAATATTTGAAAGGAACCGTGTATAGGAAACTGAATTACAATGGTTCATCTTGTGTCCAGGAGGATTTTTTTGTTGCCAATTGGGTTAGTGATTATAATGAGATTAATTATACTAGTGGTTTGGTATTCACTCTTTGTATAGGAGAAATTGCTTGGAAATCAAATAAGCAAACATGTATAGCATGCTTAATAATGGAGTCTGAGCATATTGTTATAGAACTAGCAGCTCAAGGAGCTAACTGGTTAAGGAGTGTCTTTGCAGATTTTCCCATGATTGATAAAATGTGTCATTCAGTATCAATAAGGTGTGATTGTCAAGCTGTAATTGTTGTTGCCATGAACAAATTATACAATGGGAAGAAGAAGCACACAAGAATGACACATAAAGTGATAAGGAGGTTATTAGAAACTGGAGTCTTATTACTTGAGTATGTTCGTTCTTGTAAAACCATTGCAGACCTTCTGACCAAGGCATAGTCTGGATATAAGGTCCTGGACACAACAAAAGAGATGGGTCTGAGATGATATTGAATCAATTTCTTCTTGTGTTTCTACTGATTGACTATTATTATAGATCAACAATTCAAAGTTCAAAAGGAAATAAGGGATTTGATTATGTTAAGTGTCATAAAGAATGACAAAAGACCGTAACTAAGTACAAGTTAAGTTGTAAGTAAAAATGTGCTGGCTAGTATGACTAATCGTAGGAGTTAGTTATAAGAAGTTTTGTATATAACTTTTAGCAAGTTTAATAGAAATTACTAGATTGTTGTAAACATAATCTGTTGCATAAACTCTTAAGCATTGATCCAAGTCTGTTTAGACATTAATATGATTCTCGTTTATCAATTCTAAAAGCAAACTGGGTGACTGTTGGATATTTGTTCTTCAATCGTATCCATTAAATCTATTACAAACAAATCAAAAGGGATTCTTTTAAGTCACTTGTTTAATAAGTTAAACTCTATCTTGTTTCTTGAATGATATAACCAACTTTGACTCTATACAAGAGATACTTACAGATGAAAGAAAAAGAAGATCCTTAGATCAAAATCATTTAGTTTTTATAAAATGATCTCTTGATCAGGTTTTTTCTCTCTTCTTCTTCTCTCGGCATTTACGAGTTTTGACCCTCAACATTTGGATGTACATTTATTGAGTTTCAGAGTTAGCAGCTGAGTGATTCCATCCATTGAATCCTACATTGGACTGAGTGATTATTTCGCTCAAATTCAGAAGACCAATCTTCATCTCTGCATCTTCTAATCTCGTTCTTTTTTATCTATTTCTTCTCTATTTTGTTTCTTTAGTGTTTGATCATCTCTTATCTTTGAATTCTCATAGTTTCTGCGTATGTACTTTTTACTTTAAATTTCACATTTCCAAAAATATATTTGATGTTAACTTTTACTTGGTTAATTATGGTAATTAGCATCTATGTCTGAAGAACAGTACGTGAATGACTTCATAAATTTCATATATATATATATATATATATATATATATGTTGAAAAGAATAGTATTAGTAGACCATATCTCAGTGGCGATATAATTATTTAAAAAACTAATCAATCACTCTCAATAATTAACAAAAGAATTAAAGAATAAGTGAATAAACTACAGATCCCAAAACCCCTAAAATCATGCCTTTTTCGTTTTTTATTTGTTATTTTGTCCTCTTATATATAATATAGGGACTATTTAATTCAGTATTATATGTTTTCTTTCGCAGTTTTTCTCCACTCATTGAACTCTAATTACTTTCCTCCTCTATAAAGCAAAACACAATTACTTTTGTAGATGCTAACACGGCTGAAATTGTATTTTATTAAGATTTTTTTATTAGGTACGTATTCGCTTTGATTTTTATACCAAATACCTACAATAACTCAAAACAAAATACATTGTAAAATATGATACCATTCCAAATAAATCCAATCATACATACCAATTTAACAAAGTCTACATACTCGTATTGTTTTCTATATTACATGTATATTATAATATATATTTTATCAACGATTAGATCGACAAAATCTGGTCAATAACTCAAATAACCCAAACTTTAAACAATATCACACAGAACTATATATTATAAATGTATAACAATTTGATTTTAAAGTGTGATGTAGGTTTTTTTCGTTAATGGAAGAGGTTATGGATTCATGATATTAAAAATATGATTCCTTAACCATTTATTTCTATGCTAGAGTTTTGAATGAATTATATCTTAACCATTGATATATTTTGAAGAAAATTCGTTTTGGAGACCTTAAAACCCTAGATGCATTAGAGAAGTTTAACATAAGATTTTTGGTCACGTGATGATGCACGTGACTGGAAAAACCCGTGGATCGAAATAGTATTTGCAACAGGCGATGCTTAAAAGCCCAATTGTTATACTATAAGACAAAACTGTATGAAATCTGATTTGGGTCGGTGGCCCACATGTCATGCACGTGCAAGACCCTATTCCCACTTACACTCCAAAACAATCAATGAAAGCTATTAAACCACGTGAAAATGTATATACTTGGTAATTAATATATATATATATATATATATTTAAAATATGTATTTGTATCATTATTGTGGTTATTATCCAAAATTAAGAAACGAGATGCGATGGATATATTTCTTTTTTCGTCAACCTCTCATTATTTTTATTAATAGGATTCATAAAGACCTGATTTATAGCTAAATTGTTTCTACTAGAGCTGGCGAGATTTGAATCTCCACCTGGTACCGAACTAGATCAGAAGCAAGCCAACTGAACCACCTATTTCTTGGCCGATGGATATATTTCTAGAAATTTGTTTTCATCAAGTAATAAAATTGCGTACTCGAGTTCATATTGATTGTTGAAATACAATTTTTTTTTAAGAAGCATATGATTATAGGACGTTTGCTAACAGATAACTAAATATGGAAACTGAATGAATTAAAGATTCGCACGTGGCAATGAATGAATTTAATCAGAAGCTACAAAAGAGACAAGACAAAGCGACGGAGTCAAACCTAAAATTCATGTCCGAGTGATAGTACTAAATGCTCTTCCAGAATACATCGAATCAACTTGTCCACTAGCTTTCCTACTTTAATAAACGAACTTGATTTAAAGTAAGAAAAAAAGAGCACAAAAATTTGATTTATAAGTTGAAATTCTCTTCCCTTTTCTTTAATTCCATAATAAAAAGAATATTTTAACTTATATTCGATTATTGAAAATGAAAATAATGCCAAATGTTGTGAGCTATAGTGGCATGGACCACTAGTGGCTCTGAGCTAAAACACCTAAAATATGCGTTTTATTTTTAGGCGCCAAAATATATAAACATTTTTAGGGACATAATTTTTGAGAATTTGTTGTAGGATAGTGGTAGTGTACTACTGATTTGTCTTGAGTGAATTAGTTCAAATCCCTTAAAATCTTGTTTAGTTTATAATTTTTTTTGTTTTAGGTTGGACTCCTCGACATATGATTTAAGTCGTATTATGTCATTTTAGGTTGAGACTTTTTGTATAAGATGGGATCCATCCTGTTATCTATGGGTTTGTTTACACAAAATCAGACAAAAAAAAAAAAAAACCCCGTCATGTTTTATATTGGTATTATTCAGTTCGTGTAGAGATAGAATTATGTTGTAAACATGATGAAATAAATTATTTTTTTTTCACAAAACCATTTATTTTACTACATGCTGATCGTAGTAGGAAATATTATTAACATTGAAAATGTAAACAATTGTAATTTGAGTGTTGTGCTCATAAATTCTTCTTTTCTTATCTGCCTTTTTTGTTCTTTTCTTTTTATTTTTGTGGTAAGAGCTTTCTTTCTATCTTCATAAATGTGATCCACTGTGGGAAGGAAAGAAAGAAGATGATTTGATTTGATTTGTATTACTTACAAAATAAATAAGTAGTATATGTTAGATAAAAGAAATGCGACCAGCTTTTGGTTGAGCTGACTAAATTTGCTTTGTATTGCTTTCAAATGCAATATATGCTTAATGATAATGAAATAAAGGCTTGATTTTAATAGCTTTCAAGTTGGTGTAACGTATAAGCTTCAACTTCATTCACATTATTATTAGTGTATTTTGATTTTGATAACTTAGGGTTAATCCCAAATCTATGCAGGGGTCTAAAACTAAATTTGGAGAAGTACAGTGCACGTAGAGTCAATTTAGATATGCAAATGGACCAAAATGTCCGGTAAATTAGTGAAATTCCTACATAATGTATGCAGTGAGACTCGATTCTAGGATGTATAAGTGTGCATGCTTTTAATTGACTTATCACCTACCACTAGACTAAAAACTACTTGCATATATATAATTTTTTTGTCGAGTAATATGACTTAAGATTGCAAATATAGTTTAAGTACTATCTTTTAGTTCAAATTCCGGCGAGATCATATAAGTTCCGATGACCTCTCCGTTGAGTAGGAGAGTTACAATTACAAAGGGCCCGTGTCGGTGGGGCCCATTAACAGTTGCCGTTTACAGAAAACGTAATTAAGTTAAAACAAAAACTAGTTTCACACGGCTGGGCCTTTTTGCACGTGAAAGTGACCAAATCATGTTTATGAAACATTATTGGGCCCACTTGCTACGCTCTCTCGTCCCCACATTTTATAACATTATCATTTCTCTTTTAATTTATCGTGTAATTAATCGCAGTAATCGATAATAGATCATCACTTAAAAAGGGCGTTATTTTTATAACTTATTTTCTCTATAAATTTTATATATAAAAAATCCGAGGTTTTTGTTTAACAAATGAAGGTGACGTTTGAAATGGCCGAAATTTTGTTAAAATTGAGATTTTTACATACAAAATTAATTATTTATGATATATCGTTATGACGTCAGTCTATCGTAAGTACTGTGTGTCAAATGAGGTCACGTATAGCCAAGCTTTGTCTATTAATTCTTCTTCAAATTTCTTCACATTAATACATAAAATTTCACAATTCAATATTAGTCGTTTTATGCTAATGTACTTTGATATAAATCAACTTTTGGGAAATTTATGGAAACACTTTAACTAAAAGAAAATTCAGGAAAATTTTAATCAGTAGAATGTATTAAAAGCAAGAAAAATTCTTGATTTCTACACCTAAACCCGTTTATTGTTATTAATAATTTGGGCCCCTAATAATGAGAAGACATGAGGTTGACCTATTTAGACTTAGTAATTAAAGGAAATTGTCTTATATTTCGACCCATATATAATCAGATGCATATAATATATAGAGCCGGTCCGACGTTTTCGAAAACTCTATTCGAAACTAAATTTTTCCTTCAATTTTAACCAAAAAAACCACCAATTCAAAGGTAAATGAAACATTTAAATCAAACAAAAACTAAAAAAAAAAAAACAGAAAGAGAAATCTCACAATTTTGATTAAACTACTCTTGACTAAATATGATTATATTTTCATTTTTTCATGCTTTTTCTTAATAAGATATAAAAAGTTGAAGATTAAATTAATGAAAAGCGTAAATAAATTATTAATTATGATTGAAAAAATTTATGCAATGTAAGAATCATTTTAATTTATTTCTCAAGATGACAATAAACTCTAAAATGAGTATCACTTTAACATGGGAAGAAAGATCAATAATTTTTTTTAACTTAAAATTATTATTAGCTCTAAAATTTAGGGTCCTAATTCTTCATCTATGTTGTCTATGCTACAGTCCGACTCAGATAATATATGTCTATAACAATCATACAATGAATATTTTGATTATAAACCACTTCATATTCAATTCAGTATACAAAAATTGTTCATTTACTTTAAAGTTTTCACATCAACATATTGAATTTTACAGTTTCGTGTTTGAGATAGTCTTCACAAACATATGGTCTCTGAGGATTTAGATATATATATATATATATATATATATATTGGGATAAAGTCATCAGTATGATTGCATATGAAGTTAAATCATGGAGACCTAAATAAAGGAGTTAAATCATTGAGAGGAGTAATGACAACTTGTATTTATAAACAATAATATAAAAGTTGACTTAATTAACTCTTATATTAGTTTTTTATTAGGCCATTAACATCAAGTGTATACTGTTGACCAATGTTCCCATAGAAGAAAACAAATGTCCACATTTTTCTTCAAAATTAGCGAGTATATATTTCCTATATTAATTATCATAATAAACAATGGAAATAAGATATATGTATAAGGTTGAATGATTCTTACATTTTCTTTCGCCTGAATGCAATAATATTATTAAAAAAGTTTAAAAGACAGAAAATACATATTATAAATTAATATAATATGAAATGGACCCAACAATAACCCAAAAAGCATAAATCTTAGGTTGGAAAGATCGGATCTGGTCGCACATCTGTGAATGACTCTGCCACATATCGATCTATTGGGGACACAGCTATGCAAACGTCTCCAATGAAACAACGAGGAAGATAACCTGCAACCAAGAAACAACCATATATGCTCCACCAAAATTAAAATTAGCACCAGAAACGATTCAGAGGAACCACTGTTGATTTGCTCCTCCGAAAACTTCAACGCCTCAAGATTCAACCATGTTATTTTGAAATTTATCCACATGCACTGTGGCAGCACCTGAAGAATTACTGTCAAAGATGAAACAACCGTCTGTAAGGAATCATAAAGAAAGAGTCTCCGATGATGGTGAAAACATGGAAAAATGAGTAGATATGAAGAATCGATCGTTAAGACGACACCAAAAGGAGAGAGGAGAAGAATACTCATAAATCGTTTTGATACAAACAGTAAAATTACACCAGATCTGAAACAAAACAAAACCCTAACAGCAGGGATAAGACAAAAGGAATCGATGCCGATACTATAGAAGCCACCATTGCCGACTCCAGATAAAAACCAAAACGGCTAGATCAAAAGAGTTTCTCTACACAAGTCACTACGTATCATGAATGATTCTCACCTTCTTGATTACATTTTTAGTAAGTTATGTAACATTTGTGTTTATCTCTTATCACTTAAATTAAACTAATAACGATAGGTTTTTGTACCGACAGTATTTCTGTAGTTGACCATTATTTCTTAGTTGCAGAATATGATTCTTGTTTTTGCATAGAGTTAAATGTATATATGTACGTACTACATACAATTTATATATAGCAAGCCTCTGACATAAAAAATGAAGAAGTGATGCAAGCCCAAAGTTAGAATGGTCAATTTCGATTTCGATCAAATTCATTTGCTGGGCCAAAAA
Source organism: Lepidium africanum (assembly GCA_900406405.1). NCBI lineage: Eukaryota > Viridiplantae > Streptophyta > Magnoliopsida > Brassicales > Brassicaceae > Lepidium > Lepidium africanum. Next base: position 15,637 of record OVAX01000478.1, read on the forward strand.
ACTCATAGCTTATTTGGGCTTGATCACAGATATAGTACCTAGTTCATGGGCCTCAAGCAAAATCTATATATACACACAGATATTTCTTTCTAGTTGAACTCGTAAACATTGAGCTTTTTCACATCTTATAGGCTTAGTGAAACTGCGTTAAGCTCGTTTTCGAGATGCTTTAATACTTACCACTCACTGGCCGACACAACGTTTTTTCAGTATCAAACTTATTATGCATTTAGTATTACTAGATCTCGACTAAATATTGTTTGTGTAAATGAAATCGTTAAATAGAATAATATGAATAATCATCATATGGAAAGAACATTTCTTTTTTTCCAATATTCTTGATAGTGGAGCGCGATAAGCATAAACTATTACTATATATATGTATGTATGTATATATGGAGGCTATAATAAACCTATATCATGGGTTTTATGACTTAGAAATGTCGACTCTGATTGGCAAAGTCAATCTCCCAATATCAAGCACTTTCGGTAATGTGTAGTCCATTTGTATTGTAATGAATATCAAATGAATCTAATGATTACGATGTTTGAAGATTACAAAAAAAAAAAAAAAAAAAAAAAAAAAAAATATTACCACCGGATCACTTGACTATTACGAAGTTCCATGGATTATATTTTCGTCTCTAATAATAGCTTCCTCGAAATTAAAACTTTACTTTATATAAAAATTATCATATATATATGATCAATATAATTTAAGGTTATTACATAACATGAGGACATGTTAAATGTTCAAAAACAATACATAGTTAACGATCTAATATGCAACTTATTACCATCATTCAGTTCAATATAATGGCAAACAAAAAATATTGATCTAATCATTTTATAGTCGTCGGATTGATTCGATATGAAATATAATGGAGCATGAGGTTCTTCGTATAGACGTTAAATCAAGGAGGGTAAGTGGCTGCTTTGTCTAAAGATTCACACTGCCTTCCTTATCATTTTCGATTATGACACAAACCGATCTTTCACTAACTCTTTAAGTACAATCCTCCACTGATTTATCATTTTTAGGGTTAGTGTAATTCCATTCGAGCTTCAATTAAATACATAGATTCCAATTAGTCATGATTTTTATGTCTCCTAAAAAGTAGAGTAAATTATATATATATATATATGTATATATTTGATTAACGTTTTCAAGGGGTAATCATAAACTTTTATAATATGAATAACATGAAACAGTATAACAGATGAAGCCACTAAAAATAAATAACGTTTTTGGTGATATCTTAAAATCTTATAATGTGAATCTTATAAAGGCAATAAAAAGAAAGAAAATTAATTTTTTTCTGACTGCCTATATATATATATATATATATTTACTTGTTACTCACACATATCGAATTATATTATCGAATTTGTTAATATAAAAATAAATCTTACAAAAAATCAACGACTTTACAGAAAATTTGTATGAAATACCACATTTATCTTTTTAATTACCTGGAATGTCATTATTTTTGAACCTTACACAAAATGTCATTTTTCTTTTTTTTATCGTCTGAATATTATTGATAAAGTCCAATGGACTAAAATTGCATACTACAAAACAAAAATTAAATTAAATTGGACCCAACAACAGCCCAAGAACCATTTGCCCTAGCTAGGAAGCATCGAGAGCCTGAGTGGCCACACCAACCGCCTCTGGTGAAACGACAAGGGAGATATCACCGAGCTAGGATTGTAAACAAACAACAAACAGATCTGCACAACCTAAATTGAAGAACATCACAGAAAACTGATTCAGATAAATACTGCCAATTTGCTACCCCGAAGACTTCAACGCCTCAAGATTCAAACTCTGTTGTCTTGAAATTTATCCACATGTACTGTGGCAGCACCTGAAGAATTACTTTTGTAGGTTAAGCAGTCGCCAGTAAGAAACCCTAAAGAAGGAGTTGCCGATGATGGTGAAGCACATGGATTAAAGGGCATATCTGGAGAACCATAAAAACAAAGGATATGATTATTAAGCCCCACAAGAGGAATAGGTTGGGCAAGAGTAAAAACTCAGGCCGATTCGATAAAGCAACGATAGAGCTGAGGAAGCCTCCAACGAGACACCATCGATCACCACCACCGGCGGATCCAAAGAGAGACTTAGTGGGGCAAATGCCCCATGCTAAAAAAAAAATTACTCTTATTGTTCTTTCATATTCAACACTTTTATCTAAGTTTTTCATTTTTTACATACACTAGTGCCCTACACCAAAATTTGTCATAAATCCACTACTGATCACCACCTTCCTTTTGAATGTAAACTAAAAAATCTCTACGATCAAAAGCCAAGATAAGAACAAAACCGAAGGAAGAAAACTAAAGGGGAAAAAAAACCAGCGACCGGAGCTGAGGAAGCCTCCGGTCGCCACTCCCTAAACTAAGGCGGCGGCTAGGGTTTGCCCCGCTGACTCTCTCTCTTTACAAACCCTCTGTGTCTTTTTGGATGTAGATGAAAAATGAAATGCCACTTTTCATGTTTGATTTTTTTAGAGACCCACATGATGAATCGTATAAATGTTCATTGTAAACAAACTGTATATTATGTTTATGGTAGGCCATATAAATGTCCATCGTAGACAACAAATATATGACCACTGTAAAATTACTATATATGTTCGTAGTAGACAATATTATTGTTCCCCGTATACAATACTATATATTATGTCCTTACATGAAATGTCTCATTTATCAAAAAAGGCATTTCGTGTAAGGTTCAAAAAAGATGGTATTTTAGGTAATTAAAAACGTAAAGGAGACACTCTATATAATTATCTCTAATTTTAATACTAAACAAATCACGATATATTTATTATATATGGAATAGCGTTTATATTATTAGAGTAACCTTCATACAAGCCCAATGTATGACCAAGTATAATATTCATGTGTTTAAGGTTTTAAGCAAGTTGAATATTAGTATAAATTTGAATCTTACGAGAGTTTTCATTGTATCTTTGAAAATTGACCAACGTAATTCTTTATCTTCATATTTATGAAATATAGTCTCAAATTATATATTTTGTTTTTGGTGATAATTACTAAAGTTTTCAATCTATTTAATTTTTAACATATAAATAAAGCTTTAATAAGCTATAATCTTTCTCTATAGAATTCTATTACATAAAATTGTTCTTAGTGACAATCTTAAGTTCATCTTCTTACTTTCTAACATATAAATAAAGATTTAATAAGCTATAATCTACTATCTATCTCTACATAATCTATGTTAATAAACTTGAATCTTCTTTGGTTGCATTCCACTAACTTGTATCATAGAACAAATCGTACAAAAGATTATTTTTGGTGATAATTTTAATTCTTCCATCTTATTGCTTTCTAATATATAAATAAAGCTTTAATAAGCTATAATCAATTATCTATATCTAAATAATCTCATGTTAATAAACTTGAATCTTTTGCTTGCATTATAGTCACATGGTATCAGTGCGAAAATTGTAAATTGGTGTTTGGAAAGGATAGATCCGATTACCACAATTGTCTTTGTTCGTTCTAATCCCCACAAAACTCGCATTACTTGAAGAGATACATAGATGTAGCCTTCAAAGCTGATGTATGATCCATTGCTGCTCTTACAAATATCTATTGTCGCTCCACCAATTTATGTACAGTCACTGATTATTACTCAATGATAACCCATTAATCCTTACTTACATGGGCCATGATAGATAGTTTCACTGTCCCGATAGCTACAGGATGATAAAAAAGGAGTTTTAAAGCTTGCAACCTTTGATATTTGAAAATGTCTTTTATTAAAGCCAAGTTTTCACTTTCACAAGAAAGCTATTTTGACAACAGTTTTGCATATCATTTGGTAGTTCATGAGGTAGTCGACTTGGGATCCCGAACTTCTTAACATATTTGAGCCCAGCTTCAAAAGTGTGTTCATAACAGTGATACTCAACACACCAGCAGGCTGTTTCAATTTTCCGTATGATTTCTTATCCACGGTTTGTAGCAGATAGATGATAGAAAATGACTCATAATTTTTTTTATAACCAAACAATATTAGTGCCACATGACTAGAACACTGATAGGATAAGTCCGGCAAGAGTTGTGGAGTCCTTGGTTTATTATAAATCCAGTAATCTTTTTCAAAAATAGTTCTCGTTGAATTCCAAAGTAAAAACAAATGGGTAAATTTAACACTACAAGAAAAGATTTATATTGATACTTGATACGTAATATTTCGTCAAAATAACACATATTTCGTAACAAATGGATAAATTTAACACTACAAGAAAAGAATTATATTGATACATAATATTTCGTCAAAATAATACATATTTTGTCATAATATAAAGATATTGTTGCAATTTTGTAACAACTTGTAAATGATTACAATACAACTGTCACAAATGTATATATTATTATTATTATCAAAAACATCACAATATTCTTTTGACGAATAAATCTAACAACAATTTTATCACAAAGAGTCATAATGATTTATTTAAATTCATAACAAATTTTGTATACAAAACATCACAAATTATTACTAATATTCTTAGTCACAAAACAATTGTCACAATAGCTCAAATTTTTTGTAGTGTTAAATGTCTACCAAAATAGGTAGAGCAACACAATCTAACACCCTAAGTATCATCAATCATCAAACCCTACGATCTACTCAACCTCTAACTCATTATCACAGTACTCATACATGAAAACAAAGAAACAAAATGATAAACAAGTAAAGGAAAACAAAATAGAAGAGATTGAGAAGAGAAGAGAAGAAGAGAAATCAATGAATTGATCAAAGAATCTCAAGGTCCAACAAAGGTCTCTCCAACTTGTCTATTTTTCTCTCTACAATGTTCTAAAAGGCTAAATAAATAGGTTAAAAGAATTTTAGAATCGGAACTGGGTCGATCTGGGATAAATGTATTGCTCCTATCAGTCAATTCTATCGACCACATGGTCGATATAACTTCACAGATTCTTTCTTGCACAGCTAGTTGATTATATCGAGAAATTGGTTCTTATAACTTTAAATATTTTTTTCATGCAATTGGTTGTATCTATTGGCCATAATAATTTCATATAGGCTTCTTCGTGAGATATGTTGATTTTATCAACCACATGGCTGATGTTTCTGTCCAAGTAGTCTTTCTACTTGATTCTGTGCATTCTTGCTACAAGAACTCCATCATCTTACTTGTGTCTCCATCCCCAGATCTCCAAACATAACTCTAAATCTACCTAAGACTCTAAAACAATATAGCTCCAAGTATATACATGAATATATCTCACATTAGTGTTTGTTCACCATAGTGAATAGTCATCTACTTACATCACAATGATCTTACTTCAACTACTCATGCTTTTACCAATTCATTTCTATCTATGATTTCAAAATTGGCGTTGATTTGCATCATATGCCAAGTTTCTAGGGAGTATTAGAGTAATCTTGTCAAGCATATTGTATGAACAAGTTTATTGAAGCTCATGTGTTTAGGATTTTAAGCAAGCTGAATATTAATATACTTATGATTTTTATTAGAACTTCATATTAGCCATGTACTTCTGAACATTGCTGAGTCAGCGATCAAAAATATAATATTACAAGTAACTTTAGATTTAACTACAAAAAGAGTAAAACAAATAATATAGCAAAAGTAGTTGCAACGTCTATTAAATAGTCTTTGTTTTATCTAGCGACATCAGTGACTCTGACCACGTTTATGAAAAGAATTGCAGCGATAATTTTTTTCTTTCTCTAAAAATTTTGATCACCGAGTATAAATACAGCGACGTTGTAAAAAACACGGCTTGTATTTTTGGGATTTGCCTTTAAAGCAACCATTTATTTTTATATTTATGAAATCTAGTCTCAAATCGTTTTGTTCTTGGTGAAAAGTTCTTCTATATATCTTCTTACTCTCTATTATCTATTTCTACTATGTAAATAAACTTGAATCTTTTTTTGCTTGCATTCTACTCATATATATATATTAACAGGGACTTGCATGTCGTACAGCTCTATTCCAATGACATAAAGTATATATTACAAATTGCAGTGTTCTCGAGAAAGTAAAATCTTATTAATTCAAGCATATATCCATTTTTAATATATTCAAGCATATTAATTTTAAACCCCCAAAAATAAAATAAGGCTTAAATCGCTATAGCCTTACCTACATTAGTTTTTATTTCTTTACTAAAACAATTCATTTGATTTAAATAGAACGTGAGAGAACAAAGTACTCCAAATAGATCAGTTAGCCATGGAGGAAGATGGAGATTACAAGACTCAATAACAATGTTTACATACACAAATATTCAAAACAACATTTACTATAAGTTACTAATGATGTACCCTTGTTAAAATAAAACCCTATTCGTTACGACTTATATATGATGTCTCTTCTCAATATTCTTTATAAGTATAATAATCGCCACATTTAATACAAGAGATAAGATATAGATAAGTAAAACCTTTTGGGCTTAAACTCCAACTAATCTTTAAAGTTTATAGATTTCATGATATGTGATTTTTGTAGCATAATATTTAACCATTTTATATGAATGATTCTTATCCTTAGTTACATTTGTAGCATTGTAAGTGACTATATGACACGATTAGATGGTGAGTTAAGTTGGAATATAAGATGAGATGTTCAAAAAAGACAAAAACTTGCTCAAAAAAAGAGAGAGACAGAGGAAAAGTTAAAGAAAGGCACCTTCTGATTAAGACCCTTGAACTTACACTAAAACACAAATTTATAAAGCTTTAGATAAGATCCAAACATGAATCCACCTTCAAAGCTTTAACCTAATTACTATGTATGGTATAAAGTTCTCCTATTTTTGCCAACAAGATCGAAAAATTAAGTTTGATATATAGCCAAATCTCTACATTATATCACTTCGGATTACATGATTAGCTTGAATCAAACTTCAAGAGAAAAAATTGTATAAAAAAACATTTAACGACTTAACTAAATACACATCTTCATATATATTGTTGATACGATTGAGCCATTCATTTTCAAAAAGGTATTTGAAGATAGATAGGCATATATACGAAAGTTAAATATGATTTGATCATGTTTAAGTTAATTTAAGACTTTGATGCAAGTTTTATAATATTTGAAATTGTGACTTAGCATTTATGCTTTGATTTAGGAAAAAAAAACATAGTCTGAGAAAAATAAAAAGTGGAGCGTGGAGACCACAATTCTTTTTGGGAACACTGCTCAATATTGCTACTACGGCTAAGTGGCAAAGACCTACACCTACTGTATCTTTCCCCTTTTCATGCATTTGGTGGGCCCAACAATGAGAGCCCATGGGCCCAAAACTTTTTGAGATTCTCTTCTCTGTTCTCATCCTCATCAGTCTAATCATCTTCCATTGCAATTATTGGCCTCTTACTAATTCTATTCGTTACCTAAAATATATTAGTGTTAATACATAAGTTTGGCAAGTTTCTACTCCTTTTTTTTGTTCTGCTGATTTTTTTATACTATATGATTATGCATATGATTTAATCGTTTGCCGTTATTGAGAAAAATAAATCTTATATAATTTTGTAATGTTTTGGTGAAATAATATTCATTAAAAAAAACCATCTATTAATTAGTCAAAAATTACTCATACATAAAAATGAATCAAGAAGGAATGGAATACAAAGCCTAGTTTAGGTACTTAGAAATCATGTGTATGATAGCATAACATGCGCCTATAAGAGAGCAAATATTTGTTAACTTTTTACAAAAGTAAAAAAAAAAACGTGTAATAAGAGAGAGACAAGGGCAAAATTGGAAAGTTTTTCAGACGCTTTCTGTGACCTGTCGGGGAGTAGATGTCTACATAAAAAGTTAACGCGTATTAATACATGTACATTATAAACAATTTAATTAAATACTAATTTCTTAAATTAACATTGTTTTAATCTGAACTGTAATGATTTGTGGGTGTTTATAGTTAAACTCTGCGACAAAAGAGGAAAATTTTACTTCTATTTACGGATTATAAAATTTTAGAACTACGTATACTTTTGTCCACTTTTAGAAATATACGATTGCTGCCGAATTTAAAGAAAAACAAAACTAAGATTAAAGTAAGAATATAATAAAGTATATTGTCACCTTTTTTTTTTATCATTTCACTCGCAAATAAACTTCAACAATTGATCTCACCTTCAGAACTTTTTTTGTTTCCCATTTCTCTCACAAAGTATGTGTTTGTGATCACTAAATGCTTCAAAAGTTTTTCTACATTCACTTACTTGAACATGTCTGAATCTGTAGCAGCAGAGCATGATTACATTGGTTTGTCAGAGTTTCCAACCATGGAAGCAAAACCAGTTTCTGACAAAACCAAAACCAGAGATAATAACAACGATGATAGTCTTAATTTCAAGGCCACCGAGTTGAGACTCGGTTTACCTGGCTCTGAGTCGCCGGAGCGAGTTGACTCAAAGTTCTTGTCTCTCAAGAGTAGCTGTCCTGTTTCAGGAGCTAAAAGGATGTTTTCTGATGCCATTAATGGGTCTAACCAATGGGTTTTCTCTCCTGGATCCACTAATGCTACTGGTGAAGCCGGTTCTGGTTCAAGCCCCGGTAGCTTAACCGTAAAAGATGGAAAATCGACAACTTTGTCTAAACCGGCCGTTCCGGTTAAGGAGAAGAAGAGCTCTGCAACAGCTCCAGCTTCACAGTAAGTTGAGTTTTTTTTTCTCGTCTTACAAAATCTCTGTTTTTGATCATTTTCAGATATCATTAACATAGATTTCTTTATGGTGTTTTTGATTGAGCAGAGCACAAGTGGTGGGTTGGCCACCAATTAGATCATTTAGGAAGAACACAATGGCTTCTTCTCAATCTCAGAAACCAGGTAATAATTCAGAGACAGAAGAGACAGAAGCTAAGTCTGGATCAGAACAACCTTGCTTGTATGTCAAAGTGAGCATGGAAGGTGCTCCTTACTTGAGGAAAATTGATCTTAAGACTTACAAAAGCTACATCGAGCTCTCTTCTGCTCTTGAGAAGATGTTCAGTTGCTTCACTATTGGTAACGTTTTCTAGTCTCTCCTTCGTTGAGATCAATACATGCGACTTAGTTAGTGTAACTGTTTTTAGTTTTTAATGTTTTCAGGTCAGTTTGGGTCTCATGGAGGTTGTGGTCGAGATGGATTAAACAAGAGTCGATTGACTGATCTCTTGCGAGGTTCAGAGTATGTTGTTACCTATGAAGATAAAGACAGTGACTGGATGCTGGTTGGTGATGTCCCTTGGGAGTAAGTCTTTGACTGTTTTTTTTTTTTTTTTTTCCGAAATCTGATTAAGATTAATCTCCACAGCTTGGTTGCTATATACTTACATCTAACGCTCTAGCTTAACCGAAAAAATATAGATCAGGCAAGTTCTTACTGTCTTCTTTTCTGCAGAATGTTTATATGTTCCTGCAAGAAGCTGAGAATCATGAAGAGCTCTGAGGCTATTGGCTTAGGTTCTTCTCTAAACGCTTGTTTTTACCAGTGTTCAAAAAAACGTTTGGTGTTAGGTGGGCGGTGGCTTTCCGCCTAGCGCATAGAAAAATTAAATGGGCCTAAACAATTTTAGGTGGTTTAGACGGTTTTTAAATAAATTATATTTTATATATGATAAATTAATTATATATAGCATAAGTATAACAAATAATATGAATTACATGATTTAGAATTAATGATTAGAAAAACATTAATCATTTTGTTTTCTAAAACATTTAATTCGAGATTAAAACTCATAAAAATCAATTTTTTATATAATATATATATATTTTTTTTTTTCAATTAAATTTTTTTTTTAATATTGCCGCCTAAACCACCTAATCACCCATTTAGCTGCCTAATCGCCGTTTAAACCGTATAAGTACAGTGCACGCCTAATCTGTCCGATTACTCTGAAATTTAATCGGATATTCTCCGTCTAGACCAATTTTTCGAACACCAGATCAATCTGTTCCACATCCGTGTGCATGGTTTCAAGATGTATTAATAGGTGGTCTTAGTTGAAGTGTTGAACTAATATCGCCTTCTAATACTTTCATGACTCTTAAGCATCTTTCAGGATTCTATAAACTTGTCTGCAGAGAAAATAATATCAAAGTGGAAGAGCTCAAAAGGATGCCAGTTGATCCTTTCAGAGCTCTTAAACACCAACTTACACAGTGTTACTTAAACAAATATAGAAATCGTCAACGTACAGAGTGTTACTTACACAAATCTTATAATGTTTTTACTTTTCACAGCTCCAAAGGTGATGGACAAGTGCAGAAGCCGGAACTAGGAAGTGCCTTTTTTTATGTGATAATATATGATTTGGAAAAAAGACGTTCCTAAGAAATGTTATAGCCATTTTGTTTTGAAGTATTCTTGTGTTTTGTGTGCTAGGAGTGATGATTCGATCTTTCTTATAACAGCCTCTACTAGCTCTAATAAGGCTTCTTCCGCTTATATATCTTTTCTAATCAATCTAATGGACCATATGAGATTGTGTATGTGTGTTTGCCAAGGAAGACTTCATAATTCATATGTATAAAAGGTTGGTTGTGTGTAATTTATAAGTGATTTTCAATGTTAAATCTGCCCGGTTGGGTTTTTGGTTAACTAGTGCAGAACCGAATGATTGCATTACTATTACAATTTTCTGGTAACTCAGAATTTCCATGAAGTTACATAGATCCTTTTAATAAAGCTATCGCAACAAAATGATAGAGATTATATGATTACTAAACATCTACAAGCGGTTTACAAGATGCTCACCTTACTAGCGTTGTTACATTATTATATTACAAGTAGTTTTATCTATATACTACAGAACCTAACCCTCAGATTCATTCTCTTCACGATTATGTACAAAACGCAAGTGGAGACATTGAGAACGCTTACCAGGATTGCATAGTATCTCTGATTTGCTTTGATATGTATCAATTCTTCTGAAAATTCCAGCTTCTCTTGCTGAGATTGCTCAATATCCAGCCAAAGTCGAGTAGATTTTGCCCATATTGTATCTTCACAAGGTAGCTTCTGTAGGGTATAAGTATGCTCTTGAGACCTGAGACCATTCAAGATAGACGGTTTCAACATATATCATCAAATGGAGACAACCAAAATCAGATATAGCAACAAATACCACAATAATAAGGGCAAACTAAGAATAGTTACAACACTTATCCACATCTAGAGTCATTAGATAGATTTCCAAACCATATTGATATATTAGCATACTGACTAAACGAGACTACATGCAATCAACTTAAGACTTAGATCCGAGGCATTCCACAGAGAGAAACATGAAGACATTGCAGTACCTGTTATGCACATTGTTTTGTAAAAATGAGCAACTTGAGCATCTCCCCTTGTAACTATACGCTTGTTAGATTCCAAACACTCAAGGAAAGCCATGTCCGCTTTTAGCAACTCTGCCTGGTCATGAGTATCATAACCAATATCATGGCAATAACAGCAATGATCTAACCAATCAATAGGTCTCTGGTCCCATACTAGCGAACCCCCATCTTTGCCACTAGACCAGTTGGGTCCACAATAATGTCCGTATCTCGGAAAAAGCTGTGAAAGAAACGCCCTTGTTCCTGTGTGCCACGGAACCTTGGACACATAGGGTCTAAACCTATAAACAGTATTCACACCAGTGGACTTTGAGGACCTACGAGACAGGGCATGCCTTTTTAACCCTCTATTTATAGTAGTGGGTTTCTGCTTTCCTTCATCGGCATTTGCAGCCCAAGGAATAACTGATCTAAAGGACCATGTCCATATCCTTATATCAAATGAGCCTTTCCCTTGCTCTGGCTGGTCCAGAAGAGAAGTTGTGGCTTTCCCTTGCTTTGGCTGGTCCAGAAGAGAATTAGTCGCTTTCCCTTGCTCTGGCTGTTCCAGAAGAGAAGTTGTCGATGTCACAGTTTCAACCATAGCTACATCCTTCTTCGTGCTGATGCTGCTAAACCAAGAAAACCTCGGCAATCCGAAGTTCATCTGCAAACAACAAATTGAGATCAATGACTTCAGCAACCAAGTATCCACTGTTCATAAGATCTATTATCACAATAATAATGCTCGATATATAAAAAAAAAAAATTTTTGCAACTCCCTGGTAATTGATCTTTCTAGTGCCACAAAAAGAGAAAGTTTCATTCAGGAAACATAATCTCATCTAAATAAGTACTAATTATGCATACTTAGATGTAAAACCAAGTATTTTATACTAATTAGTTGGGCTCCAGAGATGCAATAAACAACTATATATTGCTTCTTGAAATTCCTAAGTCTCTTGGAGAATTGAAGAAAGCAATGATCCAGACACAGTTTTTCGAAATTCTGATTTGTTAGTAGATAAGATATAAACTTCAATCAGTGTAAAACAAAAGTGTTTGGGACTACAACTTTCTAAATTTCATGATTATGCAAGACAGGAGTTTTAGACCAAGTCGATTTCAATACATCAACCACCCAAATTTCATGGATGATGAGCATAAATCTATAACTCAAACCAGAAACAACTTCACCAAAGAAAACATAATCAAAACGAGAAGAAAATTTCTAGTCTAGAAATCCGTCCACACTTTTCGAAAATTGCGCAAGATCACCTCTCAAACCATAAAACCGACAATTGAATAGTAGAAAACACAAAATCCGATCTCAAAAATGAGAAAAGGTTCATTCGAAAAAGCATGCATTGAGATTAGAATGTTCACGAACCTGAGCAAGAAACTAACAGAACGATACGAGGAAGACGACACAGGTTTTCACGATTTTTTTCTCAGCAAATCACATCCTCGGAAACGTTACTTTATCGCATCCCTCAGTTTTATTGGGCTCGAAATTTGGGCCGACCGACTTTGTAGCCCATAAGACAAATGAAGATCTCAAATAAAGCCTAAGCCCAACCAAATTAATGAGGGCGAATCTTTGATTTGTCGATATTGAGTCTCTCAACAAAAAAATATATATATTAAATAATAATATTTTATTGAGAAACTTCCTCCAAAACATAGGAACTCTCACCCATACTCTCGAATGAAACTCTCTTACTTTTTTGCAGAGACTCTTTTAATAAAATACTAGGATTATACTCACGCTATAGCGTGAGATTTGATTATTTTTAACCCGTATTCATTTATTTCTTAGACCCGTGTTGATATTTCGAATATTGTTTTCTAAATATTGTTTTAAAGGCCCAAAAACAGAATCGAAATCAACCCAAATTAGAGAAACCGAACCCGAAAAAAACATGACAAAATACCCCAATGAATCCTAAATCTATGTATTTGAAAAACCAAACTCAAACTCAAACCCGAACCAGAATCAAATCAAGAATCAAATTTTAGTTTTTCTATTAAATTTTTAAAATTTTTTATGTATAAATACCCGAATCCGAATTCGATCTATACCGTACCAAAGTCTATACGGAAAATAAAAAAATCTGAATATTTCTTAAACCAAAATAACAAAAATACCAAAATAGGTGAACCGAACTCGATAAAGTACCGGAATGTATCGTAAATCTATGTACCTAGAAAATCGCATCTAAACCCAAACCAAAATAAAATAAAATATTTATTAAATTTGAATTTTTTAAAATCTGTAACAAAATCACTTAAACTTATTTTTAAGGATTGTTATAAATTATATATTAATTTTATCCTAAACTTTAAAACATATTTTAAATGAAAGTGTCTCCGCTTTAATATATAAAATTATTATCTGATATTTTAATATTATTTTTTGGTTGAGAGAGTGTCATGAGATTCCAATGCAAATGGTCTTATTATTTTTCATATATAAACCAATCATATTCTTATAATCTTATGTATAATGTTGTTTACATAAGAACAATTTCTATAATGCAAATCTCATCTTTTCATGAACAAAAAATTACAGATTTTGATTAAAAACTAATCAAATGTAACTGAAGAGTAAGTCTACAAATTAGAAAGGAAGACTTCGCTTTGAAACATGACAAAACAGAGTTTCCTTACTTGAAAATTTTAAGTTTTCCTCAGTTGTCTTCTCCAAGAGTAAACCTCACAAACCTCCTGACTTTTATGTTTTCGCCAAGAGTAGCGACCGTTTGCTTCACTAGATCCTTAACCAGAACACTGTCGTCTTTAATGAAAGGCTGCTCAAGCAACGCCATTTCTCCAAGCCTCTTTGAGATCCTTCCTTCGACGATCTTCTCCTTTATGTTCTCTGGTTTCGACAAAAGATCCTCCCTTTGCATCTCAATCTCTTTTTCTTTCTGCTTTAACTCTTCTGGAATGTCTTCTATTGAAACATATTGCACCTGCGTGTAGACATTTTGGGTCAGAGACCACCAACCGGTTTAAGATATAGTTTCAGATGAGGGCAGTTTCTTACCTGTGGATTAGCCACTGCTTGCATTGCAAGATCATCAACCAATTCCTTGAACTTTTCGCTTCTTCCGACAAAGTCAGTCTCACAGTTCACTTCTATCAGAACTCCAATCCGAGAATCGTGGATATATGAGCCAATTCTCCCTTCTGCTGCAAGCCGGCTTGATTTTTTATCCGCTGATGAAAGACCCTTCTTTCTGAGGAATTCTTGTGCTTTCTCAAGATCTCCTCCTGTCTCTGCCAATGCCTTCTTGCAATCCATCATTCCGGCTCCTGTCTCTTCTCGCAGTTGCTTCACGAGAGCAGCTGATACCACAGTTGTTGGACTACAGAGCCATATTGCAAAAAGTTTGAATCGTTTTACAGCCAGAAACTTCAAAAAACTTTTGTAAAGAAGAGCTGAGATTAAAATTTTCTCACCTTGCAACAGCTTCCTTGACCTCTTCAGCTTTCGGCTGTTCTTTCTCTTCTTTAGCTTTTGGTTTAGCTGCGGTCTGGGCAGCAACTTCAGCAGCAAAGTCCTGGCTTTTCTTCTCAAGACCTTCTCCAAGAGTGTACCGAACAAATCTCTTTACTTTGATGTTTTCTCCAATGGTTGCAATTCTCTGCTTCACCAAATCCTTCACTATCACTTTATCGTCTTTAATGTATGGTTGCTCGAGCAATGCAAGTGCATCAAGCCTTTTCTTTATCCGACCTTCGACTATCTTCTCCCTTATCTGCTCTGGTTTGGACAAAAGATCCTCCTTTTGCATCTCTATCTCTTTTTCTTTCTTCACAATTTCTTCGGAAACATCTTCTGTTACAAGGTACTCTACTTGAGGGCACGCAGCCACCTACATTGGAGGTCAATTTATGTTCTCAGACATTGCAAAATGAAGAAAATCTTCTAGCAAGGATCTGGGAGTTACCTGCATCGCCAGATCATCAACAAGTTCCTTGAAGATGTCACCACGTGAGACAAAGTCCGTCTCACAATTAACCTCCAAGAGGACACCAATTCTGCTGTCGTGGATATAAGCACCAATTCTTCCCTCAGCTGTGGCTCGGCTTGCTTTCTTATCTGCGCTAGCTAGTCCTTTCTTACGGAGATACTCTTGAGCTTTGACCATGTCACCCTCACTCTCTGAGAGAGCATTCTTGCAGTCCATCATCCCTGCCCCTGTTTCATCTCTGAGCTGCTTCACCAGAGCTGGTGAGATTCCTGTTGTAATTTGTGTCAGTTTATGAAATCTCAAATAAACCACTCGGTTATGAGTTAGAAAGTAAAACAGGTAAAAGATGAACAAAAGGAAGACCTTTGCTGCTTTCATCTGCAGGAGCAGTGTTGCCAATTTCCTCAGACGAAGCTTCTGGCACTACAGAAGCAGGAGTCTCGGCTTCAACAACAGGCACTTCAGTCACCGCTTCCTCCTTATCCTCTTCACTTGCTACAGTTTCAGAGGATGATACTTCATCAGTGGCTGAATTTGAAGGAATAGAGTCCTCAGCAATTTCCTCTTCATCTGGCCACCAGTGGATAAAAAGGGTCAATGCTATTACACGTAAAGATGAACTAATTCAGTATAACGGAAGACAGCTCAACCTACTTTTGGTTTCTGGAAATGGAGGAACCACCTCTGCAGCTTCAGCAGCTGCAGCAAGTATTTCCGTTTGCTCTTCTTTTTCTGAATCATCTTCAGCTTTCGCTACTGTTTCTTCTTCTACCTTCGGAGTTTCTGACGAGGGAACCTCTTCACTTGTTTTTTCAGAAGTCGCTACCACTTCTTCTTCTACCTTGGGCGTTTCTGAGAGAACCTCTTCACTTGTTTCTTCAGATGAAACAGATAATGGTTCCTCAACCCCACCTGAGGTGACAGAGGCTTCAGCTTCAGGTTCTACTAACTTCTCAGCAGGTTCCTTCTCTGCCTCTTCCTCCCTCTTGTCAAGAAACGCAGCAATCTCGTCGTTCTTACGGAAAGCAAGCACAAATGGATTCGTGGCTGTATGCACAACCCCTTGAGTAAGTGTTGCTTCATCAAACTTACCATCATCCTCCTCTTTCATTGTTAGAGTAACACGTCCCCTTGCTATCCGCAACACACGAACCTTAACCTCTTGTCCAGCTTGCAAAGAAGAGCCACCCATCATCATGCTTCCAATCCCATCATCCGCTTCCTCAGCCGTTGGAAGAAAGCCTTCTTCGCCTTCTCCTATCGTTATAAACGCTCCTGACCTCGTTAAATTCTTCACCACACCATCCAACATCTGCCCTTTCACAAACTTTGAGTTATTCCCATCTCCCTTCCTCTGTCCACCTTTTGAAGCATCCCTTTTCCCTCCTGACCTCGGCTTATCACTGCCACCGGACTGCCGTTTGGGAGGATCGTCATTCTCACGCATACTAAGAGAAATACGTTTTCCCTCAATGTCAGCTTCCACAAGCCTTACTTTAACTTCTTGCCCAATAGTGACAACACTCGCAACATCCTTAACAAAGTTGTCACTTAATTGAGATACATGGACTAAACCATCAGTGAACGCACCAAAAGCAACGAAAGCACCAAAGGGCTGAATCGCTCGTACTTTCCCAGTGAAAGTTGCCCCAGGGACCAACTCCTCGTTCTTAACTGCCGGCATTTCGCTCTTCCTTCCAACTCTTGCTGCTCCCCTTGACTGAGATGTTGTAGCAGGAGCATCTGACTTCTCATTTGCATCGGTTTCTCCTTTCGAATCCTCCTCAGGAACAACAGGAGTAGAATCTTGTTCCTCTACTGCCGCCACAACATCAGTCTCTGTGGCTCTACGATGAGGATGCAACACAAAATGCCTTCCATGGGTAGGAAACAATCTATGTGATGTGGAAAGAGGCAAGACGAGCCTCTGCGTTGATGATAGAATCTGTTTTCCAGCTTTACGCGAAAAACTGCATTTGATGGAACAATCATTCTTCTTTACAGTAAAAGCGGCTCCAGCAATTAGCCAGGCATTGCTGATAGAAGAAGGGGTAATCGTAGCCATCTCCAGTGTGGCTATGAACTGTCACCTACACATAAAGCCATTACACGCAATCAAATTGCAACAACAGAGACAGATATAAAAGCATATACTAACTCAGGGAGTATTCAAGAGAACGAATTGATAAGAACAAACACAAATGAGTAATTGACGACTCTTTTCTCAAATTTGGAGTTGAATTTCATTGCAGAGAAACTAAACCACTCAAAATTTCCCATTTCCACAACTGAAGGAAGATAAACCCAGTAAATTTCGGACATTCTTATGACAGAAACATGCGAAGAGTAAGAAAAGGAGCTACCTTGAAGCTCAGCTTGCTCTGAGAGAATCTCCCAGGATAACTAAACGAGAAAATTGGCTAATTTTGGGTGAAATGTTGGTGTGTGACAAATAAGCTCGAAGAGAAACTAGGAAAGGTGAGAGGCTTCAAATCCTTATCTCATTTTGTTCTGTGCTCTTTTATTACGTTTTCCCTCTCTTGTTGGTGGATAGAGATAAGAGTCTTCGAAGATTACATTACAGGTGATTGTCTTTTTCTCCCTCTCCTTGCACCATCAATTGGCTCAATTCGAGCTAGCTTGATTTGTCCAATATGGGCTTACGGGCTTGATGCTAAGGCCCATCAAGAGGGTATACTGATTGAACTCTCTATATTCGTGACTTCAGTGAAATAGTACTCTCTATTTGGTCTATATATGTGTTAAGTGAATCATTTTACGTTTGTTTCTTTGAGTTTTTAAAGTCGAATTGATTTTGAAGTAGACATCCTAAATGGCAATGAGAAATGGTTACAGTAAAGGAGATCAGAAGGCATGCTCAATTTATATTACCAGAAAGATCCTAAGCAGAAGCAAATGTATTAAACAAAGTTTAGAGTAAGCCGACGATGACGATATGATATTTTACATGTAGAGACCTTCAGGGACGCCTTCTTTCTTCTTGAACATAACCTTCTCCTTCGCTTTTTTAAAATCTGGATGCGTCACCTGAATCAACCCAATCAAAATCCAAAATATCAGAATAAGTGGCTTAGCAATTGCACAAGTGGTGTGTATGTGTGTGTCAGTGTGTGCTTCAATTGAATGGTTCAGAGTCTTTACCTTCATACGACGCTCCCTGAGAGCAAGCAGACCAGCCTCAGTGCATATAGCCTTTATATCAGCTCCTGAGAACTCGTCTTTTGTCATCACAAACTCTTCTAGGTTTACATCTTCCGCAAGTGTCATCTTTGATGTGTGTATCTATATTATATAAGGGGGAAAAAACATAAAACTCGTAAATAAGAAGCTTTGAATAAGCTACTTGATTGGTTGTCTCAGCCAAATTTAATTACCTGGAAAATGCGTCTTCTTGTTTTGATATCTGGAAGAGGGAACTCAATTTTCCTATCAATTCGTCCAGGTCGAAGTAGTGCAGGGTCAAGACTCTCGATTCTGTTTGTGGCAAGGATGACCTTAACATCTCCTCTTGAATCAAATCCATCGAGCTGGTTCAGAAGTTCCAACATAGTTCTTTGGATCTCACGTTCACCTCCTGAGTGAGCGTCATACCTGTTGTTTCAAACAAAAGAGTTATCAGACACCATTATTAATGGGTTATGGAGGTTTGTGTGTTAGTTTGACTCACCGCTTGGTACCAATAGCATCAATCTCGTCTATGAAGACGATTGATGGTGAAAGGTCATCAGCAACCCTGAAAAGTTCCCTCACAAGCTTGGGGCCATCTCCCAAATACTTTTGAATTAGCTCACTACCAACAACTCTCAAGAATGTAGCTGATGTAGAGTTGGCCACAGCCTGGAAGAAAAACAAGATAGAAGAGATCACTCCCAAAGTGTTCAAAAGGAAAATAAGAATTGCAGGAAACATGAGATAAGCCACCAAAATGCAACAAATTTTATGCTTCTGGCAGGGACTTCTGTTGTTCAAAAGATTCCTATCCATGAGAAAAATTTGGCATGATCTAATTTGAAATCCAGGTAAATAGTTAAGCAACGGTCGAGCCTTTTAAAATATTTCCGCATAGAGTTCAGCCTCACAAGTTCTTTCCAGCTAGATACTAAGAAGACCTCTATTACTCTAGATTTGACTAAACAATGAGCCATTGGATGTCAGTGAGACTATGTACAGGAGACCAAGTCAGACTTCTAACGGAAACTAATACTCATTAGACTTTAGGTAGAAAGGCAAACCTTAGCAAGTAATGTCTTCCCAGTTCCTGGCTCACCATACAAAATCACACCCTTAGGCGGCTTGATACCAATATCTTCATACAACTCAGGATGAGTCAGAGGAAGCTCAACTGCTTCCTTAATTTCCTGAATCTGAGCTTCTAAACCTCCAATGTCAGCATATGACTCCAAAGGAGCCTTCTCAACTTTCATCACAGACACCATAGGGTCCACTTCATCTTGAAGAATCCCAACAACAGAAAGAACCTAGGACATGACCAATGGAGAAAATCTCAGTATGGGACTGCTTTCTCATGTTTTATTGAGAAGCCACACAATTGGTCAAGAACACTAGACAGCTACAACACATAATCGTAATCACAACATAAATTCCAGTTCCCACACCATCGAGTAACAAAAAGTACTCTTAATTTAGTGAAGCAATAGGCATACCTTATTGTGCATCAATATGGAGCATCCAGGTTCAAGTTGATCTTTATCAACGAACGACAAAATACTAACATAATACTCAGGTCCAACAGAAGAAGAAACGATTGCATGATTCTCATCAATCAGTTCTTCCAGATTTCCAACACTCATCGGTGTGCCACGGAGATCATCAACCTTAGATCTATCTTCCTCTGCTTTCTCCTCCTGAGGTTTCAGCCTCTCCTGATTCGCCACAAACTCTTCCTCCATCAACAAATAATCCTTAATTCGCTCCATTTTCAGTAACCGTAGCTTACACTTAGTAGACGGAGTCACCGTCGGGAGTCTTGCCGCTGCCTCAGGCCCTTTCTGCTTCCGCTGCTTCCTCCCGACACGAGCCGGTGGTGCCGCCGGCTCGAACTTCTTCTCCTTCTTGTCTCCACCATCAGGCTTCCGATCTCCTTGCCGATTCAAACCTCCGGATGGTCCTTGACCCATGATTCTACTCTTGATTTTCAGCGTTTTGAGGTTTTGTTTCACTTTTTGAACTGAGATTATTAGTTTGGCTTTGGGAAGAAGAAATGTTCTTATTCACCTCTTACTTTTATTTTAAATATTCAGTAACAGAATTTGACCCAAACAGAAGTTGGGCTTAAAATAGAAAAAATCTTTTACTAAGCATTTTTGCCAGACAAAAGCCCATAGAATTAAAACAATCCGATAATTTTTATTTTTTTGATAAAGAACTGTCCGGGAATTTAAGTATGTGATTTCTTCGATTTTACGAGTTAATTAAGATTATACTTGCGCTACAACTTAAAATTTGATTGTTTTTAACTTGCGTTCATTACGTAAAAGTTGTTTTGGATCTTGTTAGTCAACGTAAAAGATTTTTCTTGCTGTTTACTCTAATGATAAGAGTTTTGCTTGAAGACATCAGGATTTTACTGGAGCTGGAATAAGGCTCACCAAATAGTCTCACCGAAAATTACCTTGGATTTTAAGATGCAGCTTGAAACTAAAACTGAAACTTGTTGGGCTTGGCCCGATAATCAAAACAAGGTGAGACAATACTACGAGAAAAATGGCACTCAAATTTTATTGATTATTTTTTGATGAAATTTATAATTTGTCAAAAAATAGTCATGAAGTTTTGATAATATGTCAATCTTTATTCATAGTCTAAATATTTGGACTATTTAGTGATCAAATATATAATTCACTAGAAATTTATAGATTTTTGGCATAAATAATCTGACTAAAGTTTTGGTCAAAAAATGATTATAAAATTTTGATAATGTGTCTAACTTTTTTGTTGGTCAATATATTTTAACTATTTAGTTATTTAGTGACCAAATATATATATTTCATTAAAAAGTGATAGATTTTTGGTCATAAATATTTTGACTAAAGTATTGGTGAAAATATTTAGTCAAAAAAACAATAATTAGTCAAAATGATATGTCCACCTTTTTCTTGGTCAATGACAAAATATTTAATTCATTAAAAATTATTAAATTTTTGGTCACAACAATGTTGACTAAGTTCTTGGTCAAACAATATGACATCGTATATGTGTGTGAATCATCATATTTCTCTATAAATATACACAAGTGAAGACTTTTGAGTACTATTCAATTTCACTAGCAAAAAAATGGCTCATCACGCTGATGTTTATTCTTTGTGTTCTTATGTCTGGCAGTTCTCCTCATCCCAAGTATGGCCAGATATAATTATACATTTTTTGTTTAATTATATGCTTATTTATATATACATATATATATACTGTGGTTTTATTAAATATCACAAGACGCAGGTATTTGTTAATTGAAATGACCATAGCCAGATTCATGTAACTTACACTTTTTTGTTAAAGAAATGTGTTAAACTAATTAATTATAAATCATACACTAATATTCTGAAAATAATAGGTGAAGCAAGGTCACAGCTGAAATCTAAAAGATGGTACGTTTATCAAGGTCCATGCTCAAATTTTCTTGACTGCAATCAATATTGTATTCAATCACTCTATATAAGTGGTGAATGCAGAAAAATGGCTCGTTATCCTAAAGTTCTATCATGTATCTGTTTTATAGATTAAGTGTAATCTATTTAAAATTATGCAAGAGTAATAATTAACAAAAAAAATGTTGTAGACAAAACCAAATTCAATAAAAGTATTGTTGTATTAATGTTATTTCTTTAACAAAAACAGAATTCGCTTCTGCGTCATAGGTTTTGTTGGTTCTTAAATTGCTGTCTGTAATTTTCATCATTTTTGTAGTTTTTAATTTTTCCAACTCCGATTATTATCTCTATAATTCTGTGAAAAATCCCAAAAAAGGTATAGTATCTTAATATTAAAAGAAAAAGAAAAAACAGAATTGTTTGATACAAAATAAGAGAGAAATATATTACTTCTAAAATCAATTAAAACCAAACATGACTACATGAAAATTCTATTATTTGGGTTTGATTTTTCTGCTTAAAATCAATAAGATTCATATAATAAGAAAAAAAATTAATTAATTCATCAACTAGCTTCCTATTTCTTCCACAAAAAATCTTCACTAGTTGCAGAATTCCAAAGATTAACTATGTATTGATATTTTCTAACATGTGTTCATTTAGGTTTTTAGAGCTGTATTGATATTTTTGAATATTGTTTTCGAGATGTTATTTTAGTCTAGAGGCCTGAAACTCCAACCAAAATTGACACAAATTAAAAAGAATCAAACTCGAACTGAACCTGATTAAATATCTAAATGAGTCTTAAATCAATGTACCTGAATAACCGAACCCAAACACAAACCAAAACCAAATTTAAGCTTTTTAGAGTTTTTCTATTAAGGCCTTGATTGGTAATGCTTTTTGTTGAGCATAATGCTATTTCAAAAGCCGATCATGTTTGAAAAATTTAAATATATAAATATGATTGGCTTTTAAAAGAGCATTATTCTCAACAAAAGCATTGCCAATCAAAGCCTAATCTTTTAAAATTTTTAATTTTAATATAAAGATACATAAATATGAACTCGATCTATACGGAACTGAATCTTATCTGGAAAAAAAAACCCCTAAGTCTTAAATCAAAAGAAAAAAAAATGAATTTGAGGAACTAAACCCAAAAAATTACCAGAATGAGTCCTAAATCTATGTATCAGAAAACCTGAATTAAATTTGAACCAGAACCGAATCAAGAACCGAATTTTTACCTGATGTGTTTTCATTAAATATTAGCTTTTTATAGTTTTTTAAATTAAATCTTTATTATTTTGAATTTGTCTATAACGATATAACGAATCACACCTTAAACCTATTTTTAAAAATAGTTATGAATCATGGGTTAATTTAATCATATTGTTTATAACACGTTCAAAATAAAAGTGTCTACCATTTAAATATATAGGACACCAAAAAAAGAAAATTTTATCAGAAAATAACATTAGTAGAAAAATATTGCATTTAAATCATATAATCAGAATTAAATCACCTTATCCTATATCATAATTTAAACTTCCATATATGCATAACTTAATGTAGTAACAAATCCTTATTTTTAGAGATTCCCAATTCAGTAACAAATCCTAATTCCAACTTCCATATATACATATATATGTGAGTGTGAATCATCTTATATGTATATGTGTGTGTGAATCATCATATTTCTCTATAAATATAGACAAGTTCAGAGTTTTGAGTACTATTCAATTTCACCAGCAAAATAAATATATATACAAAAAGAATGGCTTTATCAGGCAAATGTTTCTTCTTTGTGTTCTTATGTGTGGTTGCTCTCCTCACCCCAAGTATGACAAAATACAATTATACATTTTTGTTTAATTATATGTTTATTCATATATATATATATATATATGTATATATATATATATATATTGTGTTTTATTCAATGTGACAAGATGCTGGTAGTTGTTAATTGAAGTGACTAGAGCGAAATTCATGTAACTTACACTTTTTTGTTAAAGAAATGTGTTAGTAAACCAAAGTCTTTTAAGTTTTGTTTTTTGTTTTGTTAGACTAATAAATTATAAATCGTACACTAATATTCTAAAATATAGGTGAAGCAAGACCAGAACTGGAATCTAGAAGATGGTACGTTTATCAAGGTCCATGCTCAATGTTTCCGGACTGCAATAAGCATTGCATTGAATCACGCTTTATAGGTGGTGAATGCAGAAAAGTGTCTCGCGATGCCACAGAGCTGTCATGTACCTGTTTTTCAGATTAAGTGTAATTTGTTTAAGATTTTGTAAGAGTGATAATTAACAAAAAAAATGTTGTAGTAAAAAAAAATTCAATAAAAGTATTGTTGTATTAATGTTGTATCTTCAACAAAAACAGAATTCGCCTCTAGGTCATCGACTCCTTTTTTTTTTCTTTGTCTTGTTGTCTCTTTTTTCTTCTCTGTCTGCCGTTTGTTTTGTTCATTTGATTTTCAAATTATTATTTGTAATATTTGTCATTTTTGTAGTTTTTAATTTTTTTATTCTGTTTGTTTGTTATCTCCATAATTCTATGAAAAATCTCAAAAAAATGGTAGAGCAGTATAGTATCTTAACATTAAAAGAAAAAAAAACAAAATTACTTGATACGAACTAAGAGAAAATTTTATTACATAAAAATTACTATATTATTTGAGTTTGATTTTTCTGCCTAAAATCCATAAGATTCATATAAGAAAAAAAAATGTAATTCACTAACCAGTTTCCCACCTTTTCGACAAAACATCTTCACTAGTTGTAGAATTCCAAAGATAAAGACCATCAGTTTTTGCGGTCCAAACGCAGTGTTTCCAACCACATCTATGGAACAAAATAACGTCATCCCAAAAACTTTCACATTCATATGACCATCATCGTTGCTTATATAACACCAAAACAATGTTTTATGAAGCATGTTTTGTCCAAACTTCCATGAAAATCTGTCTCCAAAAATCAAGCTAATTTCGCCTAAATCGTCTTCCTTTGATTTACAATGGATGAAGAGAGTTTCATTAGAAGTCAAACCGTTAACCATCGTGACATACCACTCAGAAATCTTTGGGACTATGATGTCTCTCAGAGTTGCGCCGTTGTTCATGTTTTTTTTAATCTGATAATAATATATATTAGTGAACCTTTATGAAGATATTCTTTTTTATAATGGGAGATTGAAACGATAATTGACGTTTGAATAAATTCTGAAGTTATTGCATTGTGTTAATGAAAAGTCATGCTCTAATCATTTATGTGATTGCATGTTATTAGTACCAAAACTGAAAGGTCGGTCGCGTCATATATTGTTGCATTATATAGGTAAAATTAGAAATAAAACTAATATTGTGATAGAGCCATTAACTTTTGAAATAATTGTTTATGCAGACACAAACATAATTAATGAATTGAATATATAGTATTAGATTTTAAGGTTGTGCTTGTGATTATGATTTCATATTGTTATGGTTTGGGGAACTTGACTATAAATAAAAAAAATTGATCGAATAAAAAAATAGTACTCCAGATAGTTGGAGAAAAATAGCACTCATTCCGTTTTAGTGTTTTAGGTTTTTTCACACTCTTTAAAAAATTATTAAAAAAATTATTTTATTTAACTAAAACATGTTTTATCACAAAGTGCAAAATAATCTATCAAGTCACAAATCAATTTACAGAACTTAAAAAAGTCGCAAGTGATCTTTAGTCAAATGGTAGGCGGTGTTAAACAAGAGACTTGAGGAGGAAGGAACCAAATTTGTGTGTGTGTGCAATTCAAATGGAACAATATCTTCACACACACAATCGTTAGAAGCAAAGTCATATGTCTCTCTTGCGACATGTGTTGGTGATCGTTAGTGCTTAATGGGGAAAGCCTACTCTCTCACTTTCCCTAAAGCTTAAGATTGTTTTAGTAATTCTTGTCCCATGTGCATTGTTTGTATTAGGATATATAAAAGTAGATATAGATTGATGCTTGTCTATATATAGAATGTAATGTGTAAATGAATAAACTAAGAAAGAGAATTCAACTCTTCTTCTCTACAATCTCTTTCTCTCCCACGGAAATTTTCTTCTCTTCTTTCCAACCAAAATAATCTTCCATTCTCTACAATCTCAATCTCTCTTTTCTTAAATCTAACATGGTATCAGGGCTAGGTTCATCCTATGAACATTCTGAATCTTCTTCTTCTTTTTCCTTAACTCGTCCATTTTCTCAGAGGAAAACTCCATTGTTGCTTCTTAAAGATTTTTTTTGTCCATTGGGTAAAAGAGTGATTCTTTAACTTCCGATGGAGAACTTGAAATTTCTTGGTGTTCATGTGGTTCTCAAGGGTGTTAACTATCTTTTGTGGTCAAGAACTGTGACAAATGTGTTGAAAAGCCGAGGGCTTTGGGCTCACATTGAAAATGGAGTTCCAAATAATGTGGTTTTGGTTAGCTTGAAAGCAAAGGAAAAAGAAGGTGAGGTGAGTGCTGCGGTTACAGCTGGTGAAGATGAAGTAAAGTGGTATCAAGATGACCAAGTTGCTCTAGTCATCATTCAAAGCTCACTTGATCCACCCATTCATGAAGCTTATTCTCATTGTGAGAATGCTAAGGAACTATGGGATTTTCTCAAACGAGTGTATGGGAATCTATCCAACATTAGTCGTGTGTATGAGGTCAAGAAGGTTATTCACAATCTCAATCAAGAGGATATGGAGTTTACTCAATGGTTTGGGAAGTATAGATCCTATTGGGCCGAGCTTGAAATGTTAAGGTCATCCACAATTGATCCGATGGTAATCAAGGAAAGACTTGAGCAAGATAAAGTGTTTGGGATGATGATGAACTTGAATCCAGCTTATGGAGACTTGGTGTGTCACCTACTGAGGCAAGAGAAGCTTCCTAGCTTGGATGAGGCTTGCAGATTGGTACAAAGACAACAAGGTTCTCGAAATCTTCTTGGTGGAAAGGGGGAGCTCACTATGGCCAACAAAGCATCATACCGCAATGATGAGAGGAAAACCTTTGTGTGTGAGCATTGCAAGCGCAAAGGTTACACCAAGGATTTTTGTTGGACACTCCATCCACATCTCAAGCAAAACAAATGGGACAAGCAAAAGGCTAATGTAGCTAACGATGAAATTGCGGCTCAACAAAACAGGTCTAGTGGATCTCAACCGACCGAAGGGAAAGCTATGGTGGCACTCCATGAGAATTTTGTGAGGAAGGCTGACCTTGAGGAGCTCATAAAATCCATAAATACTCTCAAAGAATCCGGTAACTCCTTTTATGTGTCCAAAATTATGAAATCATTGGTAATAGATTTGGGTGCTACTCATCACATGATTAGTAATGTTAAGTTGCTTAAAAATGTGAAACCGGCTCTTGGATGTGTCAATATTGCTGATGGTAAAAAGGTGCCTATTAAAATCATAGGTGAGCTTAAAATATTTGATAAGGAGTCTAAGGCATTTTACATGCCAACTTTTAAGTCAAAACTTTTAAGTGTTCATAAAACCGTTTGTGATTTGAATTGTAAAGTTATTTCGATCCTAACTCGGTTCAATTTCAGGATACTAAGAGTGGAAAAGTTCTTGGAAGTGAAGTTAGCAAGGATGGGCTATCTTGTTAAATGCAGCCAAGAATAACCCAAATATATCCTTCAATTCATGTTTATCTAGTTCGGTTATATCTAGTAATTTAAGTAATGATGAGTTGTGGCATGCTAAACTAGGACATCCACATACTTGTGCTTTGAGTATTTTGTTACCTAATGTTGTGTTTAAGAATGACAATTGTGAAGCTTGTATACTTGGGAAACATTGTAGATCGGTGTTTCCAAAGTCTTCAATGTTTTATGAAAATTGTTTCGATTTAATTCATTCCAATGTGTGGTCTTCCCCTTGTATGCCTAGAGAAAATCACAAATATTTTGTTATTGATGAAAAATATAAATTGACTTGGGTAACTTTAATGCCAAGTAAAGACAAAGTCCTTAAAGCTTTCACTAACTTTCAAACATATGTGTTTAATCAATATAGTGCTAAGGTGAAAATTATAAGGACGGATAATGGAGGGGAGTACATGAGGCATGAGTTCAAGGCATTGCTTGCAAAACAAGGAATCATTCATCAAACCACATGTCCATATACTCCTCAATGAAACGATGTTGCGGAAAGGAAAAATAGACACTTAAGGGAGGTTGCTAGATCCATGACGTTCCATAACAATGTTCCAAAGAGGTTTTGGAGTGATGCTATGGTCTCGGCATGTTACCTTATCAACTGCACTCCAACAAAAGTGCTTCATGATATAACACCATTTGACGTACTCACTAAATCCAAACCATTAATTGAACTCTTACGTGTTTTCGTATGTGTTTTTTTTGTTCTTGTTCCAGGAGAACAACGAATGAAGCTTGAAGCTAAGAGTATCAAGGGTATGTTTATTGGGTATTCGATCACTCAAAAAGGGTACAAATGTTACATACCGAAGACAAGGAAAATCATCGTGTCAAGAGACTTGAAGTTCATTGAAGGCACGGGTTTCTATGAACAACAAGAATGGTCGGACCTCCAAGACATCTCATATAATGAGACGGATCGTGCAACGTGTCTCTAAAGGATCCTTGAGAAGTGTGGAATCCATCCTCAACAACCCGCTTCAGCTGGATCTCAAGGTGGCATTTTGAGGTCACCGGTGCGGCCGGCCTGCAAGATGCAAACAGGTCGCCGGCCACGACCAGTACGCAAGCCGCATCCGGTAACCAGTCTGCGTCCAGATCGCAGACCGCAAACAGTCCACAGGCCGCATCCGGCACGCAGGCCACGACTGGATCGCAGACTGCGTCAGGTACGTATGCTGCAATCAGATTGTAGGCCGCGACCGGATCGCAGGCCGCATCCGGTATGCAGGCCGTGACCTGCTCGCAAGCCGCGTCCGAATCGCAGGACGTGTCCCGTATGCAGGTCACGACTGGCACACACGATCTGACCGGGTCGCGGGTAGTAACTTGTTTGCCAGCTGCGGCCGACCCGCAGGCCATGTCTAGCTCGCTGGCCGCGACCAGACCCGAAAATCCAGCGGACTCACCCAATTTTCTGGGCACTTCTCAACTTGAAGACGATCAACTCAATGCCTCTACACCACCTACACAAGAACTAAGGAGAAATCAAAGGGTTAGGAAACCATCTCCTTGGGTTAATCCATGAATATACTATAACAATGTAGCCGAAGGACATCCCCAACAAATCTCGTGTGACCTCACCGATATTTATGTGGAAGCCTTCTTAAGCCAGCTGGCACAAACATTCATTCCACAGTCATATGAAGAGGCAAAGGAGCACAAAGAATGGAATGATGCGGTCACCAATGAGCATGATGCGATCGTTAAAAATCACACATGGGATGAGGCCGAACTTCCTCTTGGAAAGAAGGCGGTCACATCTAGGTGGATCTTTACAATCAAGTATAACAGTGATGACACCATTAAGAGACACAAATCTCTCCTTGTTGCTAGAGGCTTTACCCAAACTTACGGTATGGACTATCATGACACTTTCGCTCTGGTCGCCAAACTACATACGGTACGTGTAGTTCTCTCCTTAGCTACTAATCTTGATTGGGAATTGTGGCAGATGGATGTCAAGAATGCGTTCCTCCAAGGCGAGCTTGAAGATGAAGTTTATATGTATCCGCCACCGGGTCTTGAACATATTGTCAAACCCGGCAATGTTCTACGCCTAAGAAAAGCAATCTATGGCCTCAAACAATCTCCAAGAGCTTGATACCATAAATTAAGCCATATATTGCATGATCATGGGTTCAACAAGTCCAAGGCGGACCACACACTCTTCACCAATCAAGGTAAGGATGAAATTGTTGTTATTCTTGTAGACGTTGATGATATAATCATCACGGGAAACAACTCTGCGGGAATCCAAGGTATCAAATCACATCTTAACTCCGTGTTTGACATAAAAGACTTGGGTAAGATGAAGTACTTCTTTGCGATTGAAGTGTGTCGCTCTCCGGAAGGCCTCTTTCTCTCACAAAGGAAGTACACACTTGATCTCTTGAATGAGTGTGATGTAGGTACAAGAAAGGCTTCCACTCCTCTTGAAGATGCCTATAATGCAACGTGCAAGGGGGAGAATGATGATGAACCCTTTGGAGATGTACACAAATACCGGAAGATGGTTGGGAAGTTAATCTACCTTACCATCACAAGACCATACTTGAGCTTTACGGTTAATCAAGTGAGTCAACATATGCAAGCTCCAAAATAATGTCATTGGGACATGGTGGATAGGATCCTAAGATATCTCAAAGGTACATCCGAACATGGCATATGGATAGGGAGAAACAAAGACACAACACTTGTTGGATATTGTGACGTGGATTGGGCCGGAGATAGACAAGATCGAAAATCCACTACCGGATATTGCACGTTCCTTGGAGGCAATTTAGTAACTTGGAAAACCAAGAAGCAAAAGGTGGTTTCATGTTCAAGTGCGGAAGCCGAATATAGAGCTATGAGAAAACTAACAGATGGACTCATATGGTTGAAGGCCTTACTTAAGGATTTGGGAGTTGAGTTACAAGATCCAATCATAATGCATTGTGATAATCAAGCCGCCATCCACATTACATTAAACCCTGTGTTTCATGAAAGGACAAAACAATTGAGGTGGATTATCATAAGGTTAGAGAGAAGATTGAACAAGGTGTGATCTTGCCTTGTTATACAAGGAGTTCAGATCAACTAGCCGACATATTCACCAAAGCCATTAGTACTAAGGTGTGTGATTTCATATACTCAAAACTTGGATTGGTTGCAATGACCAAACCGTGATTATGAACCACACTCTTTTTCCCTTAGTAGGTTTTGTCCCAATGACTTTTCCACTAAGGTTTTTAATGAGGTGGGGAGTCACAACTTTCAAACTTGCTCCTAATGACTCACATTATGGATCCAAGGGAGAGTGTTAAATAAGAGACTTGAGGAGAAAGGAACCAAATTTGTATGTGTGTGCAATTCAAATGGAACAATATCTTCACACACACAACCGTTGGAAGCAAAGTCACATGTCTGTCTTGAGACATGTGTTGGTGACCGTTGGTGCTTAATGGGGAAAGTCTACTCTCTCACTTTCCCTAAAGCTTAAGATTGTTTTAGTAATTCTTGTCCCATGTGCATTGTTTGTATTAGGATATATAGAAGTAGATATAGATTGATGCTTGTCTATATATAGAATGTAATATGTAAATGAATAAACTAAGAAAGAGAATTCAACTCTTCTTCTCTACAATCTCTCTCTCTCCCATGGAAATCTTCTTCTCTTATTTCCATCCAAAATAATCTTCCATTCTCTACAATCTCAATCTCTCTTTTCTTAAATCTAACAGGCTAAGTCTACTAAATGGCAGGTGCACTTGCACATCCAAGGATCGAGTCTCATCGCCTATATTATGTAGGAACTTGGCTAATGGGTCGACCGGTTGTGGCCTAATGTTGACAAAAAAAAGTATGGAAATTAAAACCTGATTTGTAATATTTTTGCCATCATCAAGACTCAAATCCGTTTTTAAAAGTTTCACAAATCCTGCCAATTTGGTCCACCTTCTACCTCAACCAATGTCCAAGCAAAGGGAAAAATTCGGTTATCACCATCTCTACCCACACCAGCTAGCATTTGTCCTTTGATATCTCATTTCATAAATGTTGCATCAAGTCCAATGATTCTTCAACAAAATTGTTTCCATTCTTCTTTCAACTCTTCAAAGCATACATATAAATGGTATAACCTCTGCTTACCTCCAGACACTACTCCAGAAATGGTTTTAATTTCCATACTTGAACCTATATTAGAAGTGAGGTTATTAGCCAAGTGAGATTGTCCAAAATGTGGCTGAGAAGGAGCAATATCTAGTTTATGAAGAGACACAAAATGCATCAATACAACCTGATTCACTTTCTAATTCCACTATCAATACTCTTTTTTTCCAGGTAACTTACATATAAATATTGTAATTATCTTTCAACGTTATATATATCTTCAGAGTAATATATGTATAAGTAAAAAAATTAGGTCAAGGTATATTGTCAATATTTACGTTAACTTGTAGGGTCAAAATTTAAGTTGTATGGTTAATATTTAGGTTAATAAAGTCATACATAATGCTATTTTCTATCGTATGGCTAATTATGTTTGTTTGTTTATATTATGTTCACTGGAATTGTTAGTTTTTTTTTAAAGCAAGTTTTTTAATTGACAAGCTAATTATGTTTTTTTTTTGGATTTATGTTTATTTGGAGTCTTTCATATTTTAGCGGCCCTTCTTCTTTTTGGCGTTGATAGTTCAAGTTCAACAATTAAAGAGAAGTTGCAGACTGCAAATCTAATGATCGAATCACTATAAAAAACATGCGTATAGTGTTGGAGGTGGATCCGAGATCCTACTTCGGTCCATGGGAAACAATTGGCAAAATTCTAAGTATTGAACTCGGCAAGTATACCGAAGTCTCAACTCGGAAGAATTCCTTCTCGGAAGTGTGCTGAAGCTTGAATGAAGTCGAACGACACGTCAGCAAACAAAGAAATGGAAATTTTCCTATTCCGATATGAAAAATTTCTGAAAATCTAGCAAGGATCTTCTAGATACGGTCTTATCTAGATATTTGTATATTTTCCTTTATTCAATCTACTTTGTAACCACCGCTATGGTCTATAAATAGAGGAGCAGATCCTTCAACCAAAGGATCCGCTTTTGGTCATCACACATTGAGCAATAAACCGTACTCGGCAATCATCCTCTTCTTCGCAATACACTTCTTTTCTTCAAAGCTCTAAAGAATCCTTGCCCAATCTTCCCTCTTTTTAATCAGAATCTCGGATTTAGCTTCTTGTGCTAGACCCGGTTCAAACAGTTGACACTTTCTATAGGGAAGACATCGAAGGAATTTTTTACATAGGAACAAGGAGTGCACGCGAAACAAAGGATGGTTGAAGACGAAGTAACTATCAGCTCACCCAAAAGAAGAGAGAATCGAGAAAACTCTCAAGAAGTTGCTGCCCTCCCCGGTCCGCCTCAAGGACCACTTTCGATCAAAAATTTGGTGCGCAACATGATAGCACAATTCGAGGCTTCTGATCGAAGAAACTAGGAAAGATTCGACAAAATTGAGTCTCGTCTAAACGAGAGTAGCCTCCTGTCTACGCAAAAAAATAGACCAGATGGAGAAGTATTGGCTAGCGTCTAAAAAAATCTGTTTGGAGTAGTGCAGAGTCCATAACCAACCAACGTGACCGGACCAGGGCAGTGTACAACTCAGAATGCGACAGGGCAACAAAAACCGACTACAATGGACGCAATAGTCATATACATAATGATGGAGGACATGAGGTCTCAATTACATCAAGTTACCAGCTCGACACTAGAGATTGGGCGAATTTTAGCTCAAGCTCAGAACTCACCCTTCGTGCCAAGACTAAAAAGAGTCTCAGTAAATCGGGGACCAAGAATAAGGTGTCTAACATTCAACGGGACCACTAATCCGATCAAATTCATGAGCGTTTTCAATGTCATGATGAACGGGACAACTTACAATCCTGACCAGGAGGACGCAGCTTATACCAACTCTTCGCCGAGAACCTAACCGGCGATGCCCTAGTATGGTTCACCAAGTTACTAACTGGATCAATCGAGAGCTTCAATCAACTTGCCAAGTTGTTCATGAAGCAATACGCCTTATTTGTTAACCAAGATACTTCTACAGTAGAGTTGCGGTCTTTAAAACAAGGGTTTAACGAATCTCTGAAGTCGTATCTCAGACTATTTAAGAAAATTTTGACTAAAGCAAAAGTCAGTGATGATATGGCTATTGAGGCTCTAAGAACCGGAATGGTTACGGATAAGGCCTTGAGAAGAGATCTTTTTGTAAACCGGTCTAGTACAATCTCGGACGCTCTTTGTACAACAGCAAGGCATGCAGACTACATAGAGGATAAGAAAATCCTCTCCAGAACTCAGAAATATCATCAAGACTCACGAGCCGAGACAACATAATTACAGAGGAAAATCGGTCAAGTCAGCGTAACTGACAGCCCAGCTCGTAAAAAGCCGTTCAATAACACTTACAACCGAAGTGAATATTGTGTCTTTCACAATGGAATGGTCATTCCACTTCAAAGTGCAAAGAACTACAGGAACTACTTACTGAGAAGTTCAGCAGGGGAGAGTTGAATCTCTCATAATAAGAGACTCAAAAGTTCAAAGCACAAAAATGAAAAGAAGCCAAGTTGCAAGAAGCAGCATACAAAGCGGCAAATCGATACAGTAGTGTCAAAGAAAAACTGAAATAACAAAAACAGGATGGGGAGACCAAAGAATCAGGATCCCTAAGAGTGGAGGTCAATGTAATCATGTGAGGATTACAATTTTGTGACGACACTATAAGATCAATCAAGAGGTTCGAACGGAAGGTTGTAGCAGCAGTCAACCTTGATCGAGTAAAAAAAAGCTTAGGACCGGTTGACTCGGAAGTTACATTCAGCGCCAAGGATATCGAAGGAGTAAGCTTCCCACATAACGACCCGCTAGTTGTAAAATTATGAGCAACCAACTGCAACATATCTCAGATTCTCATCGATACGGGCAGCTCAGTAGATCTAATCTTTAAGGAAACGTTGGATAAGATGGCCTTACCAGACACACGACTTAATCCAGTGGAAAGAACACTGACTGCATTCGATGGAAGTACGATAAATGCAATTGGAACTATTAAGTTAGCAGTCCGAGTTGTCGGAATTACCAGATGGATCAAGTTCTTGGTAGTAGATAAACCGCCACTCTATTATATGATCCTTGGAACACCTTAGATTCATACGATGAAAGTGATCTCGTCAAGCTACCATCAGTGTGTGAAAATTCTGAAAAGTGAAGGAGTTTACACGCTTCAAGGAGATCAAAAGATGTCTCGGACATGTTTTATCGCCGAGATAAAGTTACGAAACAAGTCCTGCATGATCACAGCGATTGTGAAAAGTAAAGCATTGATGGAACCTCTCGTTCCAGAAAAACCAGACCAATCTAGCGTCAAACTCGTCAATACCGACCTAACAGACCCATCTAAATGCATTAACATTAGGGTCAACTTGAGTAAGCCGATCCGAGATAAGTTAATCCAACTTCTAGAACAAAACGTAATGACTTCACGTGGACAGCGAAAGTTATGTCTGGAATCAATCCGAAGATTGTAAGCCACAGATTGAACGTTGATCCGACTTACAAGCCTATCAAGCAGAAACGAAGAAAGCTAGGGCTTGAAAGAACAAAGACTGTAATTGAAGAGGTCAAAAAGCTAACCGAAGCCGGAATAATCATCGAAGTCCAATGTTTGGAATGGCTAGCTAACCCGGTAGTAGTTCCCAAGAAGAACAGTAAGTAACGAGTATGTGTGGACTTCACCGACCTCAACAAACCTTGGAGGATAGTTTTTCGCTGCCAAATATCGATAGAATTGTCGAGGCAACTGCTGGAAGCAAACTCTTTTCATTTACGGACACCTTCTCGGGATATAACCAAATTCGGATGCACCCCGACAACATGGAGAAAACTTCGTTCATCACAGAACGAGGAACTTACTACTATAAAGTAATGCTATTCGGTTTGAAGAATGCTGGAGCGACTTATAATATACATGGTTTTTAGCATATTTTAGGACTCACATTTAGCTATGTTCTGAATACATTTCTACCATATTCTCATCATTTTAGAGTCCAAATAGCTTCATTTATCTGCATTAGCATACACATTGCATTTGAGGATATATTAGGTACTTAGGAGGCATTCTGGAGCATTTTGAATGGAGCTGCGCTTGGAGTCAGAATGGAGCTAGAGTTAGCACAAATGGATACATGGAGCTACGCTTGGAGTTAGATTGGAGCTGAAGACTGTCAGGAGCCAGAAGAACTCGAGCTGCACTCGAGTATGGTGTCGAGTGTACTTGAACTCGAGTGGCACTCGAGCTTGTAGTTGAGCACTGAACACGTACCTGATTCACGTTCGAGTTGCAGATCGAGTGGATTGTGCCATGGGCTACCAAATTTCAACGCATGGGCCTTTTTCAACGTTGGGTTAGACTGAGGCTAATTCACAACTGCACGCTGGGTCTCTTCCTATGGTCCGAATCAACCAAGTGTTTTATCAGATTTTATTATATAAACCTACGTGGGTTTTCCACAAGGGGGATCTCTGAGTTTTTGCTAAAAGTCACGCTGATCCATGATACTCACCTCAGGAACCCATTTTCTCATCACCTTGCACTTGATCGACTTGATATTTTGCTGTTCACTGCTTGCTCTGTTTTTGCTTTGATAACTTTTATTTGATTTATTTATTTTCAAGTTTTATTTAGTTTATGCTCGAGTTTAATTTAGGTTGCTAGACTTAATTCACTCTGATTGGCTTGGATTAGAGTAGTTAAATGCATCTTGATTGATAGCTGCACTCCCAGTTGGTTTAACACATTTTGTGCTACTTCGACACATTAGTACAATAGGATTTGACAACTAGAGTAAAATCCTGTTATCAACTTACCATCTATTGGTCAACAAGATGTTTACGGATCAACTCGGATAAACAATGGAGGTTTACATAGATGACATGATGGTCAAGTCTTTGAAAGCAGAAGATCACGTCGAACATCTAGCACTTTGTTTTCAAACCTTGAACGAGTATCAAATGAACCTCAAGCCGGCAAAGTGTACCTTTGGAGTAACTTCAAGAGAATTTCTTGGCTACATAGTCACTCAAAGGGGAATCGAAGCAAACTCAAAATAGATTAATGCAATCTAAGAGCTACTTTCTACGAAGAACAAAAGAGAATTTCAAAGGCTAACTGGCCGTATAGCCGCCCTAAATCGGTTCATCTCGCGTTTAATGGATAAGTGTCTTCTGTTCTACAACTTGTTGCGGGGAAATAAAGAGTTCAAGTGGGATGAGAGTGCGAGAATGCCTTTTCTGAGTTAAAGAAGTATCTTTCGACTATGCCAATTCTTGCGAAACCCGAAGGCAAAGAGCCACTATACTTATACATTGCAGTATCATCATCAGCAGTAAGCTGCGTGATGGTTCGAGATAACAGAGGAACTCAACACCCAATTTCTACAGAAGCAAGTCTTTGGACGGGGCCAAAACCAAATACCCGACTACGGAGAAACTCGTGTTAGTAGTAGTGATCTCGGCAAGGAAGTTACGACCTTACTTCCAGTCTCACACTATAATTGTGTTGACCAATCACCCCCGACAAACGATACTATATATTCCAAACTAGTCCGGAAGATTGACTAAGTGGGCCATCGAGTTAAATGAATACGACATCAAGTTTAAGGGAAGAACGAGTGCATAGTCTCAAGTACTGGCGGACTTTCTAATTGAGCTGGCCCCCGACTTGGAACCTTTAGAGTCAGACAAAGTTCTTCGAACTTGGAAGATTTACGTTGATGGATCATCATCACAACACGACTCGAGAATTGGAATCTGACTCGAGAGCCCAACAGGAGAAATCTTAGAGCAATCGTTCCGACTAACGTTTCCAACATCCAACAACGAAGCGAAATACAAAGCGTTGATCGCAGGGATCAAACTGGCCAAAGAAATCGGAGCAACTGAAGTAGAATGTTATGGTGATTCCCAACTAGTAGTCAACCAAGTATACAGAGGCTATGATACGAAAAAAATAATCGGATGGAAGCATACCTCAAAGTCGTCAAGGATTTGACAAAGGATCTGAAATTCAAAGTAAACAAGATTTCCCGATCTAAGAACACTTCAGCTAATGCCTTAGCAGCTCTCACATCCACAACAGATCCCATTCAAAGGCAGATAATACTAGTTTAAAGTATAGACCAACCGAGTATAAGCTTACCGAAAGGAAAGGTTGAACTCGTCTCGGTAATTATTGAACAATCCAACGAACTGAATATCGATTGCAAGACGAGATCCTTGCATACTTTATGGATGGAGAGGACAAATGGGTAGCTCACCGACTCAAGACCAAGTGCGCTTTCTATGCCCAAGTCGATGGAAAGTTGTATCGGTGGAATACAAACGGAATCCTCCTCATTTGCATTCATGGTGACGAGATCAACGAAATCATTAAAAAGACACATGATGGAGCTGGTGGAAATCACAATAGTGGAAGATCACTCGTACACAAAATCCAAACTCTCGGGTATTATTGGCCGATAATGGTCAAGGATTGTGTGCAATACGCAGCCAAGTGTGACAAATGTCCACGGCACGGGCATATCATCCACACCCCAACCGAAGAACTAACTTCAGCAGTTATGTCATATCCGTTTATGAGGTGGGCAATGGACATAGTCGGACCATTGCCATCATCTCGGCAAAAGCGTGTCATGCTTGTCATGACAGATTACTTCTCAAAGTGGGTCGAAGCAGAGGCTTATTCACACATCAAAGATAGAGACGTAGTCAAGTTCATGAGGAAAAACATAATCTGCTGACATGGGCTACCTTACAAGATTGTAACAGACAACGGATCTCATTTCATATCGGCAAAATTCACTTTGTTCCAGATGGAACATCTGAGTGAGCAAATCTACTCCTCGTAACCCACAAGGAAACGGACAAGTCGAGGCAACAAACAAGCATATCATATATGGTATAAAGAAAAGACTTCAGAAAAGAAAGGGAATTGGGCAACATTGAGACGCTCAACCGGATGAACTCCTTTATCTCTTTCTCATGGGATGGAATCAATGGCCCCAACATAAGTAATAGTACCCACTTTGCATTGAGATTTCTTCCCCGAAGACGAAAATTCAAACAATGAAGCAATGGAAACTAGCATCGACAATTTGGAGGAAAAACGCAACGAAGCACTTCTTTATGTACAGAACTATCAACAGGAATCTGCAAAGTACTACAATAAAAATTTTTGTGGAAGACA
The DNA here is from genome assembly GCA_900406405.1 of Lepidium africanum. Taxonomy (NCBI): domain Eukaryota; kingdom Viridiplantae; phylum Streptophyta; class Magnoliopsida; order Brassicales; family Brassicaceae; genus Lepidium; species Lepidium africanum. Next base: position 54,602 of record OVAX01000478.1, read on the forward strand.
CTTTGCAGTAGGAGATCTAGTACTCTGGAAAGTGTTTGAAAACACGGCTGAAATTAATGTAGGTAAACTCGGCGCAAACTGGGAAGAACCATAAATCATCTACGAAATCATAAAACCAGGAGTCTATGAGATCGCGACTATGGAAGGAGAGATGATTCCGCAAAGTTGGAACTCCATCAACTTGAAGTAGTACTACTATTGAAGATACGCCAACTCGGTGATTTAGATGTGTTACTTGACGCATCCTCATCTAATTAATTATGTTATCAGAACTACGTATTGGCGTGATCCCTGCGGGGTACGTAGGTAGCCTTTGGGTGCAGCTAAAACTAAATAAAATTTTTATAAGTTCCCATCTCGGGTTCGAAAAAAAAAAAAAAAGGGGATACACCCTAATTCCCGAAAAGACGAGGCAAAATTCTCGCTAAGACATTTAAAAGCTGAGTCTAAAAATCTCGTTGGGTCGTAAAATCTCACTCAATATAGCTGAGTCTTAAAATCTCACCGAGACGGAATTTTCGTAAATAATAGAACCAAGTCTCAAACCTCACTTAAAAGCTGAGACCTAGTCTCTCGCAAAAGTCAAAACTTAGCTTTTCGCACAAAAAACCAAGATTTAACTCCCGCAAATCCTAAATGTGAGACCTAGTTCTCACAAACAAACACAAGATCTAATTCTCACATTTAGCCGAGACCAAGTTGTCACAAATACACGATCAAATTCTCACAAAATGACAAAGCATAGCTTTGAACAGATTTTCCAAGGATAAATCCTTAACAAAAGACATTCTCGCGACAGAAAAGTCATCTAGTCAGAAGCCGAGTTTTAAAATCTCGTCGAGTTAACAGACTCGTTAAACTATTATATAAAATCTTTGGGAACGCAGAGGTATTATCATTTAAAGCCGAATTTAAATCTTGCTCGTACCTAGCCGAGTCAAAAACCATGCACAAACTAAGCCGAGTCTAAATCTCGCCGAGTCCCTAAAATCTCGCTCATATTTAGCCGAGTCAAAACCTCGCACAAACCAAGCTGAGTCTAAATCTCACTGAGGCCCTAAAATATTGCTCGAAAACATAAAACTCGCACAAAAATAAGCCGAGTCAACTAAACTCTACCAAAGCCAAAAGATCTTGATCATAATTAATTGAGTCCTAAAACCTCATTGAGTGAACTTCAAAATTTTCCAAAACAAAGGAGAATAACAATATATTATACATTCAAAATATAATGGCAATGTTTTTACAAATTTCCCATAAAAGGGAATGAATATGTTTTTACAACAAAAAAAAAAAAGAAAAACTGAACGCCATTCCCGGCTCGCTTTACTTCGGCATTTTCCTACTCAACCAAGTCTTCTTTGTTGGCAACCTTTGAAAAAAATAATATCTTTGTTTGAGCCATACCGCGAAACCCTGAATAGGAACATATACAATTTCGAAATCTTTTATACTAACCTTTGGACAATCCTCAGTCCCAGGTACAGCTACCTCATTCAAAACTGACTTAAACGCAAAAGCGGCTTCCTCCAGATTGGGAGATTCGCAGAACTTGAAAGTCGGCATGACCAGGTCATCTGAATGAAGAGCCTTGACAACCTCATTCTCGACAAGGGCCTTAGCCGATGCAAGACCGGAAGTCCTAAAAGAGATAATCTCAGCATCAACCGGGTTCTTCTTATTCAACAAGCACTGCAAGAGATGGTCATAGGCGCACATCTGAGCATAACCCAAGAGGTTGGTCAAGCTTGCATCCAGGAAGTCAAAACGATCCGAGATCCTTTTGAGGCTATCAACCAAGGAACCTGAAACAAAAGAAAATTCATCAGCACTTCAAACGTATGAAAGATTAAAAATACTTAGCTTTACCTTTAAAGGCGCCTATGCTATCCCGAAGAGGGAAAATGGCGACTTTGTGCTTCTCCGCCGCCCGGAAAGCAGTGTCTCGGAACTCGGTAGCAGACCTTGAAGCATCCTTAAGAGCATAAATCTCCTTTTCATACTTCAGATATTTCAAGTGCTCTGCCTCTAACTCGGATGTTACCCGAGTTAGATCAATATGAACCACCGCCAACGAAGATCTAGCTTCCACAACTTCCTGGTGAGATTTCTCCAATTGCTCTGACATCTCATTCAATCGGCGGGCATTCTCAGCCTCAGCAGACATCGCCTTCTCCTTTCCCAAAAGAACCCAATTCATCTGGGCAATCATCTGAAAAAGGAAGGAAGCAAAAACGAAAAATTCAGAAATAAACCAAGTCAAATAAAACAGAAAAATAAAACAGAAAAAAAGTACTAAAGACTAATCGAGAACGTCGATTTTACCATAGCAATATACTCCTTCCGGTTGAGCATCTCAGAACCAGGAGGAAGAGCCTCAACAGTGTCTCTAAGGAAGCGCATCAAGTTGGCCCCTTCCATCTCGCAGTCCTTGATCGGTGCCGACTCTCCAAAAGCATACTTGAAACGAAAATCCCCAGAAGCTTTGCTCCTCTTAATGGAGGGGACTTCGACATGAGAAAGAGGCTCCTTGCATTTGTTTGTTGTCTTCCGAGCAACCTCAAGAGCAGCGGCGCGACCTGGTATCACCGAACAGCGTCTAATCACCTTGTCGCCTAAACGCTTAACGGCAGGATCAGCTACCGACTTCTTCTTCTCAGTCTTCTTCTTCAGACCCGAGGAGCCAGATGGAGACACCAGGGATTCTAGATCCCGAACTTTAACAAGGGTTTTCGTCTTCTTCTCCTTGGAAGACGGGGAACCCATGGAACCCTTACTGAACTTCTCGGGAAGATCAGCCTTAGCCTCAGGGGCCAGAATTTCAACTTCTTGAGATTCCAAGTCAATAACAGGAGTCTCGGAAACAACAGTTGGCTGCACCGCGACAGGTGAGTCCTCTTCAAGGATAGAGTCAACAGGTGGGAGAGTACCGACTTCAGTAGGGGAAGTCGGGACGTCTCCAAAATAGCATCCAGATCACAAAAAACATTGGGCATAGTGAAGTCGTCAACTCTCACGTTGGCTTGCAAAACTCCTGAAAGAATGAATAGCAATCGGACATCAATTTAAGACTACAAATGCCTATTTCGTAAATAGAATAACCAACGATATACCCCTTGGATAACGAGAAGAAGTTTTCTTGAGAAGATCATCCGAAAAAACTTCCAGTTAAGCCGAGGAACACTGAAAAGTTTGTCCAACAATTCCTGGTGTTTGGGAAAACGAGGACGGACAGCTGCAGACGGATGCTTAACTGCAAAACAAAAGAGATAAGTGTAAATGACCGGAAGATAAGTAAAAGCAAAACATCATCATTTCTAGAAATCTACCAGGAGTTCTGGCACAGGAAGTACGAAACTCCAAAGGTCTCCGTGGACGAAAAACATCTTCAGGACGAACGAAGAAGTACCGATTTTTCCTATCGGTAACTTTAGAATTCGGCTCGTCAAAAAATCGAAGGCCAGTCTTAGCCTTAGCAAAGAATGTCCCTTTATAGGCCTTGACTTCACAAAAATTAGTCATATCCTCAAACAACCGAGTTGAAACATCAACTCTCGCCTCACTGCATGAATCAAAACCCCCACAATATTTGCAACTCCGGAGACCCCAAGCTGAGTCATCACAATCCTTCGAGCATAACAATACCTAGGGAGGAGATCTGGGATCAGAAACCACACCTTGGATTCTATCAACCACCAGTCATAGATGGTGACATATCCCTCTGAAGGAGTCCAAGGTTGGGCATTGGAATTAGGAAGTTTAATATCAACATCTTCCATCTCGGGACACGCAGCATAGAGTTTTTCTAATCTCTTCGAAATGATGATCGATGGCCCGACATCGAGTTCATCGTACCAATCACCTAAATCGCTAAACGGACTATTGGAAAAATACATATTTACGTATTCATGGGTCCTACTACTACTAGAAGCTAAAGAAAAATCGAAACCAGAATCAGAATTTTTGAAACTAAATTCAGATCTTTCCCTCTCCATGATGATAATTTATAAATAAAAAAAAGGAAAGCAACTCGGAAATTATAGTAAAGAAAGAAACAAGAGAGATAAGTTACCTCGTTAATCTTGGACGAAAGTAAAAAGTAAAGAAATTGGAATGGTATTTATAGAAAAGTAGCGGAAGGCGAATCGGCGCGAAATGATGACTCGCAGAAACTAAGGAAACTGTCTTAGTAACTCAATCGCGGAAGGAAACGTGGACCGAATATTCTAGAAGCGGAGAAACTTCCCAACTCGGAAACTCGGCAACAGTTTTCCGAGTCTAGAGGGGACAATTGTTGGAGGTGAATCCGAGATCCTCCTTCGATCCATGGAAACAACGGGCAAAATTCTAAGTATTGAACTCGGCAAGTATACCGAAGCCTCAACTCTGAAAAATTCTTTCTCAGAAGCGCACTGAAGCTTGAAAGAAGTTGGGTGACACGTCAGCAAACAAAGAAATGAAAATTTTCCTATTCCGACATAGAAAATTTCCGAAAATCTAGCAAGGATCTTCTAGATACGATCTTACCTAGAAATTTGTATATTTTCTTTTATTCAATCTACTTTGTCTATGGTCTATAAATAGAAGAGCAGATCCTTCAAACAAAGGATCTGCTTTTGGTCATCACACATTGAGCAATAAAGCATACTCGGCAATCGTCCTCTTCTTCGCCATACACTTCTTTTCTTCAAAGCTCTCAAGAATCCTTGCTCAATTTTCCCTCTTTTTAATCAGAATCTCAGATTTAGCTCCTTGTGCTATATCCGATTCAAACATATAGCATCAGTAATATTATATTATTTCAATAAATAACACTATATAGAGTCACTTATTAACAAATGATACATTACATGTCCTTTAACATCATTTAAAACAAATGACACTATTATTACATCTTTTGCAACCGCACGGGATACCACGTATAGTATGATGAAAATAGTTGCATCAGTTACTTAAATTGACACTAGCTATTTGAATCACTACTTTTAAAGTCATTTTTATAAGTGATGTAAATAGTGGTTGTATCAATTAAAATTGATGCAAACAAATAAAATAAATGACATTACACGTCTAATTTCTTGTAATGAATAAATGGGAAAAGAACTTCGATATTTCAAGGATTTAATCTTTAAGAAATTTCCTAATTTGGTAGCACCAACCAATTTGTGTGATGATGATTAGTGTTGTAGTTTTTTTTTAAATCAAACTATTAACTTTATAATATTTATTTACATTTATTACTTTTCTAGAATTCTTTATATTATTTAAATATTTTATATTACGAAATTTAATTTTAACTTTAATTTTTTAATTTCAAACAATAAAATAATATTTTCAAAATTTAAAATTAATTAAATAATTATTTGGACCGATTTTGTTAGACAAATGTGACCAATCTTTTGATTATTTCTTGATGAACTATTATCGACCACATTATGAAAAAAATATTTTTGACCAAAATTTTTTTGACCACACTTTGATAACAAAAGATTCTGACAAAAACCTTTTATTGACTATGTTATGATGAAATATTTTTGACTATTATTGATAAAATAATCTTTGACCAAAATTATTTTTGTCCATATTTGGTCTAAACAATTCTGACCATTTTGATCACTTGATTGGTCATAATTTATAGACGATTATTGGACTATTATTTTTTTACCATAATTTTGTGGCAAATAGTTTATGACTTAATTCTCACCATGTTTTTTGGTCAATTTTTTTGACCATTTATTTTGGTCAGAACATATTTTTTGGTCAAAAATTTTTCATCATTTTTTGACTAAGTTAAATTTGAGACCAAAGATTCACTCAGTTTCGGTAAAAAATGTGTCAAAAGAGTATTTTTGAGCAATTTCTAACTATAATGATGGTCAAATTTTTAATGTTTTTTAGTAGTGTAAACTCAAATTTTATCTATACCAAACTGAATCATATCCAAAAAAAAACATTCAAATAAGTCTTATATCAAAAGAACATAAAAATGAATTAGAGGAACAAAATCCGACAAATTACCAGAATGGATCCTAAATCTATGTATCCGGAAAACCAAATTAAAACTCAAATCATAACCGAATCAAGAGCCGAATTTTTACCCGACATATTTTATTAAATACTAGTTTTTATAGTTATTAAAATTAATTCTATATTAATTTTAAATTTTTATATAACGATTTATAATGAAACACACCTTAAGCCTATATTTAAAAATAATTATAAATTATAGATTAATTTTATTCTATTGTTTATAACGCGTTCGAAATAAAAGTGTATCTCATCTAAATATATAAGACACCTAGAAAAAAAAAAGTTATCAGAAAATAACAATAGTAGAAAACTATTGAATTTAAATCATAAAGTCAGAAGTAAATCACCTTATCCTATATCACAATTCAAATTTCCATTCCGTATGTGCATATCTAACCTAATGTCGTAACAATTCCTAATTTTTAGAGATTCCTAATGTAGTAACAAATCCTCATTCAAACTTCCACATATATATATATATATATATATGTGAATCATCATATTTCTCTATAAATATAGACAAATAAAGATTTTGAGTACTATTCAATTTCACTAGCAAAAAAAAAAAAAAATATATATATATATATATAAGGAAAATAGGCAAAAAAAGGCATTAACTTATCACGAATTGCCAAATAAAACACAAATTTTATGGCTGACCAAAAAAACACTCTATTTTATTTGACTTTTCAATTAAATACCAAAATTTTTGTTGACTTGTCAAAATAAGTGCACCGTTAGAAAAGCTGTTTGTTTTGCCGTTAAAGTAAAATAGTGTCATTTTAAGTTGAGATGAAACGACATCGTTTTATAGTTTTTTGAAAATTAAAAAAGGAAAACTCGCCAAAAAGAACTCCAATTTTTTACGAATCGCCGAAAAAACACAAATTTTTGGGCCGACCAAAAAAACACTCAATTTTATTTGACTTTCCAATTAAATATCATATTTTTGGTTGACTTGCCAAAATAAGCACGCCGTCAGAGAAACGTAACAAAATAATTTGACGATGTTTGTTTTTCCTTTAGTGTAAAACGACATCGTTTTAAATAATATCTCAAAAAATATTATACAATATGAACACGGTTTAAGTATCTAAATGAATACATGCCTAAAAATCTATATGAACACAGACCTTAAAACCTAAATAAATATGAGTCAAAAAATATAAATGAATGTCGGTCTATGAACTTAAATGAATACATGTCTAAAAACCTAAAATAAATGAACACAAATCTAAACTTATAAATAGATAGACTTGTATAATTTTATATAATACATTCATTTATAATACATCCATTTATAAACTTATACAGGTCTATATATTTATAAATTTAGATTCGTGTTCATTTATTTTAGGTTTTAGACATATTTTAATTTAAGTTTATAAACCTGCATTCATTTAGAATTTTTGGCCTGTATTTATTTAGGTTTTAAGGCTCATGTTCATATAGATTTTTAGGCATGTGTTCATTTAAATTCTTAACCGTGTTCATGTTGTATAATATTGTTTTTAAGATGTTATTTAAAACGAAGTCGTTTTACACTAAAAGCAAAATAAACAACGTCAAATTATTTTGTTACGTTTCTCTAACGGTGTGCTTATTTTGGCAAGTCAACCAAAAATATGATAATCAATTGGAAAGTCAAATAAAATTGAGTGTTTTTTTAGTCGGCCCAAAAATTCATTTTTTTTAGCGATTTGTAAAAAATTGGAGTTTTTTTTGCTAGTTTCCCTTTTTTAATTTCCAAAAAACTATAAAACAACATCGTTTCATCTCAGCTTAAAACGACGTCGTTTTACTTTAACGGTAAAACGAACAATTTTTCTAACAGCGTGCTTATTTTAACAAGTCAATAAAAACTTTGGTATTTAATTAGAAAGTCAAATAAAATTAAATTTTTTTTTGTCGGCCAAAAAATTCGTTTTTTTTTGGGCGATTCATGAAAAGTTAATGCTTTTTCGACTGATTTCCCATAAAAAATGGCTTCATCGGTCATATGTTTTTTCTTTGTGTTTTTATGTCTGGTTGTTCTCCTCATCCCAAATATGGCAAAATACAATTATACATTTTTTGTTTAGATATATGTGTATTCATATATATATATATATATATTGTGGTTTGATTCAATGTCACAAGACATTGATATTTTTTAGTTGAAGTGACCGTACCCAAATTCATGTAACTTACACTTTTTATTAAAAAAATGTATTAGTACACCAACACCTTTTTGGTATTGCTTTTTGTTTTGTTAAACACTAATTAATTATAAATCGTACACTAAAATAATAGATGAAGCAAGGTCACATCCCGAATATAAGAGATGGTACGTTTATCAAGGTTCATGTTCAAATTTTCTGGACTACAGTCAATATTGCATTCAATCACTCTACATAGGTGATGAATATAGAAAAGTGGCTCGTCATCCCAAAGTGTTGTCATGTATTTGTTTTGTAGATTAAGTGTAATCTATTTAAGATTATGCAAGAGTGATATTTAACAAAAAAAATGTTGTAGACAAAAACAAATTCAGTAAAACTATTGTTCTATTAATGTTAATTATTTCTTGAACAAAAACAGAATTCTCTTCTGGGTCATCGGTGTCATTGGTTCTCAAATTACTGTTTCTAATTTTCGTCATTTTAGTATTTCTAATTTTTCTATTCCGTTTATTATCTTTATAATTCTGTGAAAAAACTCCCAAAAAAAAATAGTTTAGTATCTTAACTTTAAAAGAAAGAAAAGACAGATTTGCTTGATACAAAATAAGAGAAATTTATTACTCCTGAAATCATTTAAAACCAAACATGAGTACATGAAAATTATATTATTTGAGTTTGATTTTTCTACTTAAACTCAATAAGATTCATATAATTGGCCAATAATTCCTCAAGTATTTGAAATTAGCAAAATTATTGCTCAAGTTTTGTGTGTGCAAATTTATTATTCATCTAATTGTTGACTTTGCAAACTAGTGATTAAAAAATGGGAAAAAAGTCGATTAAACCTTCGACTTACAAAAATGGGTAGATTAAACACTAAACTCGCGAGGCTCCAAATTAATTATTAAACTTTGTGTTGACTTTCAAAAAAAACCTCTAATTTTGTGTTGACCGGTAAATTTTACCCCGTTGTTAACTCAACTAACGGAAATCCTTAACCTCGTTTAGAATCATTAATCGTATCCGTTTATTGACACGCTGCGTTTCATTTATCCCTGCAACACATGAAAAAGAAGCTCAGAGATTGAGTTTGTGGCTGCATGCGTCTATCTCTCTGAGTAACATTCTTCCACATCTCTCTCTCAAGACAAAAAGAAAATGGTCAAAGATGAACAATAAAGAAGAACCCATGTTGTTGTTCATGCATTAACCTTGTTGTTTTTACCACAATCCTCTCTTATCTATTCTCAATAAACAAATCATCCGTCATCGTCAATTTTGAGAGCTATTCATTAGTGATGGTGGTCTTTCCTACAATACCTTAGTCTCCGAGGTGAGTGAATTTTGAGACCTATTTATTCTATTGAAGCCAAAAAATTTTGAGTAATTATGATGATAATTTAGATTGCTGAATTGGAGATCTGGATATAAATTGAAGTACGAACTTTCTGGGTTTCGATCTCTGCATCTGAGATTTAGGGAATTTTTCTTTTTTGCTTAGTTCATTGGTGCATTATCTAGAATAACTATCTCTATCAGAAAAAGATGAACTTTTCTTTTGATTAACACTTTTGAACTTGTTTATCTAATTTGAATTACTTAGTTTATGTAGTGGAGTTACTTGATTTTGTGAATGCTAATGGTTAATAGGCTATGCAGCTTCTGGTTTGGGGAGAAAATATCATAATCTGACTGTTGCTTAGTATAATTTATGAGCTCCATCTTTTGATGAATAAAACCAAAAGTGACTGTTGGTTAGTATAATTGATTGTGTTTATTCAATGTCGGATTGAAATGATTATGTAATTCTATAGTTAAATTGATATTGTAAATGTGTATTAGGCGGTGTGGCTTTTGGTTCCACAAGCAAACTTTGATTCCTCAGAGCTCAAAGTTGAGTTCTTAGAACAACTTGAAGGCAGGTACAAAAAAGATGATGTGGTTGCTGAGTGGAAGAAGGTGAATGACGAATTGCGATTACATATTCATTGTTGTGCGAGTGGCATGAGTTTTTTGCAGGATTTTAGGTATCATCTCCAAAGCGGTGCGTTATTGCTCTCTCTCGGTTTGATCATGTTCTGTGTGTTTTCTTTTTGTTTACCTTACTTGGTATGTTGCTATTATGTGTACTCCTTTAAATGTGAGGTTGTTAGTTTCTAATGTGATACAGATCCAGGATTGAATTTTCGATATGATCACTTTCTTGGATTAGATTTTAATCGTTATGGTCTATCACTCTCTGTTATGGTTTTTCAGTGCTTGATTTACGTGTACTGATACCAAAATTTAAACTCAATGGTGACTTTTCTTTGAGAAACATTTCATTGGTGCTGTAGAACGGATAAAGCTTAATGATTTTGTATAAGAATTGTGTGTGTGTTTAAGCTTGGTGTTTACCATCTGCCTTAAGCTTTGAACAATTAAATTAAATTTTTCTTTCTGGACATTTCAATTGAAATCGATTTTTGATTGAGAGAAGAAAAATATCGATTAAGGGATTTTGGTGAAATTAGGGATTTTTGATCTGTTTTTCTTCGATGTTTCTTCGTGTTTTAGAGATAAATAAAACGCAGAGTTTCATTAAACGGGATGCGATCGGCGAATCTAAACGGAGTTAAGGATATCTGTTAGTTGAGTTAACGGCAGGGTAAAATTGATTGATCAACACAAAATTAGAGGTTTTTTTTTAAGTCAACACAAAGTCTGATAATTAATTTGGAGCCTCGCGAGTTCAGTGTTTAATCTACCCATTTTTATAAGTTGGAGGTTTAATCTGACTTTTTTCCCTTAAAAAATCCATGTTTACTGTTTAACGATTGTTGTTAAGTGATTATTTTCTAAATCTGGTTATAACTAATTAAGTTTAACTTTTTCCCCAAATTCAAATATCAAGATCCCTAAATCGAAGGATAAGCAAATCGATGCATCCATGATAATTTGTTCTCAAAAAATTTCTAATTTCCAAAATCAAAACCATAAGAAAAGATAATCGATTCATCCATGATAAAAGTTTAAAGAGATTAAAGATACGTTTTAAACAAAGAACATCTGAGAGAAACATGGTAGAAATTGAGAAACTCCATCTTGAAAAACACCACTTTAAGCTCTAGTCTTAGGAAGCACCACCTTGAGAAGCTCCACCTTGAGAATCACCACCTTGAGAAGTTTCTGATTGAGAAGATCCTCCATCAATTTATAGATTAGAACAACCAATTCACAACAAATACACACAACTAGTTGAAATACCCAATTCATACAATCACTTGAATATTCATATGCAATAGACATGGTTCTTGCTAAGACGTCATCGTTAACGTTTGGATTGCGGATGTGTTGTTGGATTAGGACACCTACTTTTATTGTGTCCTTCTTGTTTATAGTTGGAACATGTTCCGACTCTACCATGTCGTGTGAACTTGTACTTATTGGAAGAAGACTCATGAGGAACCTTTTTCCTAGCATGTACACTTGGTCTCTCTTTGTTAAATTTTGGTGGTGGTAAAACTGGTAAACGACCCAACCGTGACCACAATTTCCAGCCTTGGACAGGCATAATACCTCGTGCATACAACTCACGCCACCAAAAATCTGAGACATAGTCATCAAGATTTAACTTTGCTGTTATGATTACACATTGCATGTATACATGGTGATGGGTGCTTCGGAAGAGGAATTCTCGGATATGGACTCGCGGGAAGACCTTGGTGAGTCGATTCTCGTGAGAACTACTTTGGGCGGAAATGGGCGAATGAGAACCACAAAGATGGTGATAAATCCCTTGATACTCGAATCCGTTCAACCTTGGAATCCTCACAAGGAAGAACTCGTCTCTCGTTCTCGAATCCTCAAAGAAAGAGTGGCGGAAAGCTGTTTAAGAAAACGTTGATCTTTATTGATAACTTGATAAAAAATTACAAATGCCAAAGGGAACCTTCAACAAGCAATTATTACAAAATCCGAATCATAAATACGAGATCGAAACATAAAGACAGAATCAAACAGAACGGGAAATAAGTGACTCAGCACTTTAACAAAACGAGAAACAAATCAAAAACAATAAATGGTGTGGTCCACGTGAATCTAACTTGATCTTGGACTTAATGAGGTGGGGCCGCGTTCGTACTTGTAAACAGTGAAACGGTAAAGTACATACGTACCTGGGCCGATCTGATGGTTGAAAGCGTGTTGTCTTCGGTGTAGGCCGTGGCCGGAGGGGTGCGTCTGTCAGTATGATCTGCGGCTGGGGCAGCATCTCTTGTGGCCCGTTCTGTGTCAAGGGTCGCGGCCGGCGTAGTATTGTCTATGGTTCGTGCTGTGCTGGTTGAGGCTGGGACGGGGCTGTCCACATTCTGGTTGGTAGAAATCTCTTCCTCGTCTGGTCGTGGTAGTCTGAGCTGGGTCAAGTCCGTCTCGGCTAAGGGTTCGATCAGGTTGAGCAACGTGCCGATAGAGTCGACGAACTTGTCTCGGACGGCCTTCGTCCAGCTTCGGGTGTCTGGTTCGGGACGGATGATTGGGATGCACTGGATGGCCGTCGTGATCAAGAGGCTATGGCTGATGGCCTCATCATTCCCTCCCCCTCGCAAACGATTCGGTATCGGATCGGTTGATACTGCATCAAAAAGAGTAAGGTCCGAAACATTGAAAATAGGATGTACCTTGATATGATCGGGTAGGTCAAGGCGGTAGGCATTGTTGTTGATGCATTCTAGTACTCTGAACGGCCCGTTGCCTCGTGGTGCCAACTTCTTGTTCTGTTTCCATTCCTTAGGAAACCTTTCGGTCCGTAGATGCATCCAAACCCAATCTCCAGGTTGGAAAATAACTTCCTTCCATCCCTTGTCGGCTTGCGCTTTATACTTGGCCGTTTGTTTCTCGATGGTGGCCTTGACATCCTCGTGCAATTTTCGGATGTATTCGGCCTTGGTGTCTCCATCTTGGTTAATTGTCTCCAAGGGCGCCAGTGGCTTGAGGTCTAGGGGAGACAAGGGTTGAAAACCATATACAACTTCAAAAGGTGAATGGTTAGTTGTAGAGTAAACGGCATGATTATAAGCAAGCTCAATGTATGGTAACGCCTTAGGCAAGCTCCTCATATTGGTGCCAATGGCTGCTCTAAGTAAAGCGGAGATGGTTCCGTTGACGACTTTCGTCTGCCCATCTGTTTGCGGATGGCAGATTGTCGAGTACAGCAGCTTTGTGCCAAGTTTCCTCCACAAGGTATGCCAGAAGTGGCCAAGGAACTTGGGGTCGCAGTCCGATACTATCGTACGGGGTATTCCATGTAGCCGTACTACTTCTCTCATGAAGAGGGTGGCGATCTGCGAAGCATCATGGCCTTTTTCGCACGGAATGAAATGGGCCATCTTGGAGAACCGGTCCACCACGACTAAGATCATGTCCTTCTTCTGATACTTGGATAGACCTAGCACAAAGTCCATAGAAACATCTACCTTAGGGTTTAGGGTTTTAGGCAAAGGCATATATAAACCGTGAGGATGTGACCTGGATTTGGCTGTGAGACACGCAATGCATCGTTTGTAATGTCTGATGATGTCACGCTTCATGTGCGGCCAAAAGAAATGATCTTTAAGCATGCTTAGGGTCTTTTTATTGCCGAAGTTCCCCATAAGTCCTCCTCCATGAGCTTCCTTCACGAGTAGCTCCCTGATTGATCCTTGCGTTATGCAAAGTCATCTTTTTTTAAGATGAACTCGTCGTGAAGGTAAAAGTTTCTGTAGACTCCTTGTCCGCAAGCTTCGAAGGTCCCCTTAAAATCTGCATCACCAGCATATTGTGTCTTAAGTGATTCAAAACCCAATACTTTAGCCTCCATTGTGGAGATGAGAACATGTCTCCTTGGAAGCACATCGGCCACCACGTTTTCCTTGCCCTTCTTGTACTTGATCACATACGGGAAGGTCTCAATGAACTCGAGCCAATGAGCATGTCTCTTCTTGAGGTTGGTATGGCCCTTCAGGTGTTTCAAGGTCCTATGGTCCGAGTGTATCACAAATTCCTTGGACATGAGGTAATGTTGCCAAGTTTCCAACGAACGAACCAAAGCGTAGAGTTCCTTGTCGTAGGTCGGATAATTGAGCACGGCTCCGCTTAATTTCTCACTAAAGAATGCTACGGGCCTCTTTCCTTGGGTTAACACAGCTCCAATACCTAATCCTGAAGCATCACACTCAATTTCAAACGTTAGATCAAAGTTGAGTAAGGTCAATACCGGAGCTTATGTCAGGCGGTCCTTTAGCTTTTGGAAGGCGGACTCTTGAGTAGGCCCCCAATGGAAGGCTACATCCTTCTTAATGACTGCGGTGAGGGGAGCCGCGATGGTACTGAAGTCCTGAATGAACCGCCTATAGAAACTCGCTAGTCCGTGAAAGCTACGGACATGACCGATGGTACTAGGCGTTGGCCACTCTTGAATGGCCTTGATCTTCTCTTGATCGACTCGTAAACCTGCAGCACTCACAACAAAGCCTAGAAACACTACTTCATCAGTGCAAAAGGTACACTTCTTGAGATTGGCAAACAATCCCTCCTTTCGGAGAGTGTTCAATACCATCTCAAGGTGCAACAAATGGTCGGATAAGGTCTTGCTATAGATAAGAATGTCATCAAAGTAGACGATGACAAACCTAGAGATAAAGGAATGCAAAACCTGGTTCATAAGCCGCATGAAGGTGCTTGGGGCGTTCGTGAGTCCAAACGGCATTACAAGCCTTTCGTATAGGCCTTGCTTAGTCTTGAAGGCGGTTTTCCATTCGTCGCCTTCTTTCATTCTGACTTGGAGGTATCTGCTCTTGAGGACTATTTTGGAGAAGACGGATGCTCCACTAAGTTCGTCCAACATATCGTCTAGCCGCGGAATTGGATGTCGGTACTTGACGGTGATGTTGTTGATGGATCGACAATCCACGCACATCCTCGATGTCCCATCCTTCGTGGGGACTAATAAGACCGGAACACCGCAAGGACTTAGGCTCTCTCGGATGTACCCTTTGTCCATAAGGTCTCGGACTTGTCTCTCCAACTCTCGAGACTCATCCGGGTTCATTCGGTATGCGGGACGGTTGGGTAGAGGCACCCTGGGAATTAAGTCGATCTGATGCTCGATCCCACGGATAGGTGGTAGGCCGGGTAGGATTTCTTTAGGGAACACGTCCTTAAACCTGTCCAAAAGAGAAGAGACCTCGGCCGGGAGTTCGTCCTCACTTCCTGTGGCTAAACATTCCTTAAAGACCATGAGTATCACTTGCCCGACATCATTAATAGTCTTAGAAACCGTATGTGAGGAAACAGTTGGAATGTTTTACCTCGGTTTCCTTGGATTGTTTTGCTTGAATCTCTCGAATCTGGACCGGAGTCAGTGGGGCAAGCGTATATTTCTTCTTATCATGTACGAGGGTGTACAAGTTGGTCCGTCCGTCATGTAGCACTTCTCGGTCAAATTGCCACGGACGTCCCAAAGGAGGTGGCCCGCTTGCATCGGAACCACGTCACAAACCACCTGATCGTGGTACCAGCCAACACTGAAAAGTACGGTGACTTGCTCTTCCACACTCACTTCGGACTTGTCATTTAGCTACTTGAGCTTGTACGGGTGTGGGTGTTTAGTACGTGGAAGCTTCAGCTTGTCAACCATGTACCTGCTGGCCATGTTAGTACAGGAACCGCCATCAATAATAAAGTTACATACCTTAGCGTTGATGGTACAACGGCTGTGAAAGATGTTTTCCTGTTGAAGTAGCTCCTCTCGGTCCAAGTTGGTACTAAGTACCCGGCGGATCATAAGTGACTCCCCATGGTCCGGATACTATACTTGGGGTGTTGGTTCGGCTGGTTCTTCTTCAAGTTCGTCTTGGGATTCATAACCACCGTCGGCCATGATGATCATGAGGCGTTTGTTGGGACAATCCCTAGCCATGTGTCCGTGTCCTTGGCACCTGAAACAAGTGATGTCACAAGTACGCGAGGAACTAGCAACTTTAAGTACCTCAATTGGCTTGGATGGCTCAGTTGCCGGCTTCTTGAACTGAGATTCAATCTCAATTCTCTTTGATGCGGGTCCAGCGGGCTTTGGAGCGGTCCAAGTTGGCTTATACCGGGCGGGTGTCTTCCGCTTGATGTGTTGCTCAGCTTGGATGGCGAGAAGCAGGACTTCGTGGAGGTCATGGTACGGGTGCCTCTCTACCTTGACGGCGATCCATTCGTGTAGTCTATATTGGAACCTTGGTTGAGTTTCCGGAACTGTTTTTGGAGCTCACAATGATAGTAGGCCGGAATATAGCATTGTCTCATAAGACGCTTCATCTCGTACCAAGTATAGATCCGTCCGAGCCGGTATCGTCTTCGATCAGCCACTTCTCGATCCCACCAAGCAAGAGCTCCTTCAGTAAGTTGAACTGCAGCAAAAGTGATTTTCTTGTGGTTAGGATATTCATAACATTCGAAAATATTGTCTAACCGTGGTTCCCAGTCCAAGTAAGCTTCAGGATTAATGCGTCCTGCAAAGATCGGGGCCGTGATCTTGAGATCAACGGGTCGAGCCGGTCCTTCATTAATACGTCCATAAGGAGCGTCGTAGCCTCGGTTGTATTGAATGTCTGGATCACGACGCTCTCGTGCGGTCTGCCGTGGTACGCCTCTAGCATACGGTTCTGCTTGTCGTTGGCTCGCTCGACGGATTGGTCTGGTCGTGCGGGGTATAGGCTGCTCATCCGAGTCATATTCAGTCGAATTGCCTTCATCCTCATCCGTGTAGTTGGTCTGTTGGTGCGTGGTTCGTCTCAATGATTGTTCAACTGTCCGGGTCGTATTAGTTGGATCCGGCAGTACAGCAGGTGGTAGTGGCGGAAGTTGTTCCAGTCGTGCCATTCGTTCCCCCATCCGTGCAATTTGTGTCTGGATGTCGATGAGAGCTTCTGTGAGTCCGGAAAGTTGGCTGACTGGAATCTCAGCGGCTTGGTTCTCGGGTGGATTTTCAGACATCGGGACCTACAACTTCAAAACCAAAAGAGAAAAAGTGTTAATGAATCGAAAATCAAAGGAGATCACCAATAAATGAAATCGGAACACAAACAAGGAAATAATTTGAAAATTCAAATTCAAAATTTCAAATCGGTTTGCAAACAAGGAAATAAAAAGAACGGATTTAATGAGGTGTAAAATAAAAGTAAATAGTACAATGAAGAGAATCAAAAAATTTCGGTTCAAGACCGGATGGTGAAGAACACGAAGAACACAACGAAAAAAAATAGAAAACGATTTTTTTTTTATAGTTTTTGGTTTATAAAAACAAAATCAACACTTAAAACTTATAGAACTAGAGCTTGGTGACTCCTAGAGCTACAAATTACAAGCGTCGTAAAGAATAAAACAAAAGAAATGACAAAAGCAAATAAACAAAGAAATAAAGAGAAGAGAAGAGGAACGATACAGAGATGATACCGTGGAGCCAACCTGGCTCTGATACCAGATGATGGGTGCCTCGGAGGAGGAACTCTCAGATATGGACTCGCGGGAAGACCTTGGTGAATCGATTCTCGTGAGAACTAGTTCGGATAGAAATGAGCGAATGAGAACCACAAAGGATGGTGATAAATCCCTTGATACTTGAATCCGTTCAACCTTGGAATCCTCACAAGGAAGAACTCATCTCTCGTTCTCGAATCCTCAAAGAAAGAGTGGCGGAAAGCTGTTTAAGAAAACGTTGATCTTTATTGATAACTTGGTAAAAAAATACAAATGCCAAAGGGAACCTTATATAGTGGTTTGATGGCTTGGGGGCCTTCAACGGGCAATTATTACAAAATCCAAATCATAAATATGAAATCAAAACATAAAGACAGAATCAAACAGAACGGGAAATAAGTGACTCAGTATTTTAACAAAACGGGAAACAAATCAAAAACAATAAATGGTGTGGCCCGCGTGAATCTAACTTGATCTCAGACTTAATGAGGTAGGGCCGCGTTCATACCTGTAAACAGTGAAATGGTAAAGTACATACGTACCTGGGCCGGTCCGATGGTTGAAGGCGTGTGGTCTTTGGTGTGGGCCGTGGCCGGAGGGGTACGTCCGTCAGTGTGATCTGCGGCTGGGGCAGCATCTCTTGTGGCCCGTTCCGTGTCAAGGATCGTGGCTGGCGTAGTACTGTCCGTGGTCCGTGCTGTGCTGGTTGAGGCCGGGACGGGGCTGTCCACATTCTGGTTGGTAGAAACCTCTTCCTCGTCTGGCCGTGGTAGTCTGAGCTGGGTCAAGTCCGTCTCAGCTAAGGGCTCGATCAGGTTGAGCAGCGTGCCGATAGAGTCGACGAACTTGTCTCGGACGGCCTTCGTCCTGCTTCAGGTGTTTGGTCCGGGACAGATGATTGGGATGCGCTGAATGGCCGTCATGATCAGGAGGCTATGGCTGATGGCCTCATCACATGGTATGCCATTTAACTGCCAATAGCCACAACCACAAGTTCTTCCTCCTATATTGACATGATAACCATCACCTAGATAATCAACCTCATGCAAATGTTTGGTGGTCATGTACCTTGTACAAACCATAGCTTTTTGCCGATTTAACTCAATCTTCTTATCAGCTCTTGGTGTATATATCTTTTTCCATCTTGTTGTAAACAAACTCTTCATTGCATTTCTCTCCATGCATTTCCTTCTTACATCTTCCAGAAACTCAAGTATGGGTTTTCTCCTTGACTCCCTCATATTTCTATTGAATGATTCAGAGATTATTAAGGTTATCATTACAGCAAGAATCGAGTTTAAAGAAAGCTCGAGACCATGCTTTTGGTGCAGTCATCTGAATGGGATCATATGCGCCTTTGTTATACTTATTCATTGCTTCCAAATTTTCCTCAAATTCTGGGACGATGTAGCTACGTGCTATCTTCCAAAACAGCCGCTAAAACTCAATGTCTTTGTTAGTTTTCTTCCAGTATTCAAGGATATGTCTAGCACACATCCGATGTTCAACCCTTGGAAGCTCATCACAAACTGCATTTAACAATCCCTGCCACAACAAGAAACCAATGTAAGAAAATAAACCAACAAAATATCAAAACAAACTAACCAACCTTTTGCTTATCTGATATTATTGTAATGTTTTCACCATCATCAAGACTCAAATCCATTTTTAAAAGTTCCACAAATTACTACCAATTTGGTCCATCTTCTACCTCAACCAATGTCCAAGCAATGGGAAATATTCGGTTATCACCATCTCTACCCACAGCAGCTAGCATTTATCCTTTGATATCCCATTTCATAAATGTTGCATCAAGTCCAATGATTCTTCTACAAGATTGTTTCCATTCTTCTTTCAACTCTTCAAAGTATACAAATAAACGGTATAACCTCTGGTTACTTCCATACTTGAACCTGGCTTGTGTCATCATCCCATATATCAAATCCACCAACTTCATTATCGCTGATAACTTCATCGTCACCGAGCAACACCTCCAAAATGTTCTTCTTAGTTGATGCAAATTTCAACATCATTCATCTCAAATTCTAAACATGTAGCTAAATCTATATCATCCTACGTATATCCAAGAAAATCTTCACAAATCACTGGACAATCATCTCCTTCACCATCAGCATCATCTCTTTGAGCACATACACCATCCTCATAATCAGATTCTGATTCCACCATTTCTTCACTCCAAACATTCTCACCATCAATCTCTTCTTCAATAACGTTAGAATCCTCAGTCCTAAAAGAAATCATTCACACACATTACTATATTTCTCTAAAATATACAAGAAATCAACCCTACTTCGTTAAGGTATATGGTCAATATTTAAGTTAACTTGTACGGTCAATATTTAAGTTGTATGGTTAATATTTAGGTTAATAAAGTTACACATAATGTTATTTTCTATCGTATAACTAATTTTAATTGTTTGTTTATATTATATTTACTGAAATTGTTAGTTATTTTTTTTAAAGCAAGTTAAGTTTTTTAATTGCCAAGCTAATTATGTTTTTTTGGATTTAAGTTTATTTGGATTTATATTTTAACAACTTTAATTTGATACTTTTTTAGGAAGTAGAAGCAACTAAAATAAAACGCTCTGGTTTAGGGAGTCTTTCATATTTTAGTGGCCCTTTATCTTTTGGCCTTGATAGTTCAAGCTCAACAATTAAAGAGGAGTTGCAGACTGCAAATCTAATGATCGAAAAAATGGGAAAAGAACTTTGATATTTCAAGGATTTTATCTTTAAGAAATTTCCTGATTTGGTAGCACCAACCAATTTGTCTGATGATGATTAGTGTTGCAGTTTTTTTATCGAACTATTAACGTTATAATTTACATTTATTACTTTTCTGGAATTCTTTATATTGTTTAAATATTTATATATTACAAAATTTAATTTTGAATTTAAAATCCTAAATAATATTTTTAGAATTAAAAATTAACTAAATAATTATTTGGACCGATTTTGTTAGACAAATATGACCAATATTTTGATTATTTCTTGATGAAATATTATCGACCAAATTATGGAAAAATACTTTTAACAAAAAAATTTATCGACCACATTTTAATAAAGTAGATTTTGACCAAAACTTTTTTTGACTATTTTATGATAGAAATATTTTTTATCATGTTTGGTAAAATAATTTTTGACCATATTTTGTCTAAACAATTTTTACCAAAATAATTTTGATCACTTGATTGGTCATAATTTATTGACGATTATTTGACTATTAATTCTTATCACAATTTTGTGGTCAATAATTTATGATTTATTTCTCACCAGTTTTTTTGTCAATATTTTTTGACCATTTATTTTGGTCATTAATTTATGATTTTTTTGGTTAAAAGTTTTTCATCATTTTTTGACTAAGTTAAATTTACGGCCAAAGATTTTTGACCACTCTGTTTTGGTAAAAAATGTGTCAAAAAGAGTTTTTTTTTTTACCAATTTCTAACTATTATTGATGGTCAATTTGTTTACTCGCGCTACAAAGTAATATTTGATTAATTTTTTAACATGTGTTCATTAGGTTCTTAGACATGTATTGATATTTTATAATATTGTTTTTGAGATATTGTTTTACTCTAGAGACCCGAAATTTGAACCAAAGTCGACATGAATTAGAAGAACTAAACCCAAACTAAACATGATAAAATATTCAAATGAGTCTTAAATTAATGTACCAGAAAAACTATAACTCAAAGCCAAACTGGAACCAAATTTAAGTTTTTTAGATTTTTTCTATTAAATATTTTTAAACTTTAAATTATTATATAAAAAATATATAAACTCAAACATGATCTATACCAAACTGAATCCTATCCAGAAAAAAAAACACTCAAATAAGTCTTAAATCAAAAGAACAAAAATATGAATTGGAGGAACCAAACATGACAAATTACCAGAATGAATCATAAATGTATGTATCCAGGAAACCGAATTAAAACCTGAACCATAACCAAATTTTTACACAATATATTTTTATTTTATTAATTATTTATAGTTTGTAAAATTAAATCTGTATTAATTTTGAATTTTTATATAACGATTTATAATGAAACACACTTTAAGCCTATTTTAAAGGTAATTATAATTTGTAGGTTAATTTTATCTTATTGTTTATAACACGTCCAAAATAAAAGTGTCTCCTATTTAAATATATAAGACACCAAGAAAAAATTATCAAAAAATAACAATAGTATAAAAATATTGCATTTAAATCCTAAAATCTGAAGTATATCACCTTATCTTGTATCATATTTCAAACTTCCATATGTGCATATATAACCTAATGTAGTAACAAATCCTAATTCAAACTTCCATATATATATATATATATGTATATGTGTGAATCATCATATTTCTCTATATATATAGACAAGTGAATATTTTTGAGTACTATTCAATTTCACTAGCAAAAAAATTAATACAAACAATAGTTTCATCAGGCAGATGTTTCTTCTTTGTGTTCTTATGTCTGGCTGTTCTCCTTATCCCAAATATGGAAAAATACAATTATACATTTTTGTTTAATTATATATTCATATATATGTATATTGTGGTTTTATTCAATGTCATAAGACACTAGTATTTGTTAATTGAAGTGATGACCAGAGCCAAATTCATGTAACTTACGCTTTTTGTTAAAGAAATGTGTTAGTAAACCAACACCTTTTTGGTTTCGCTTTTTGTTTTCTTAAAGACTAATTAATTATAAATCATACACTAATATTCTAAAAACAATAGGTGAAGCAAGGTCATAGTCGGAAGCTAGAAGGTCCATGTCAATGTTTCCGGACTGCAATAAGCATTGCATTAAATCTCTCTATATAGATGGTGAATGCAGAAAAGTGGCTCGTAATGCCAAAAATCTATCATGTACCTGTTTTGCAAATTAAGTGTAATCTATTTAAGATTTTGCAAGAGTGATAATTAACAAAAAAAAATGGTGTAGACAAAAACAAATTCAATAAAAGTATTGTTGCATTAATGTTATTTCTTTAACAAAAGCATCATTTTCTTCAGGGTCATCGATTTTGTTGGTTCTCAAATTGTTGTTTGTAATTTTCATCATTTTGATAGTTTTTAATTTTTCTATTCCGTTTATTATCTTTATAGTTATGTGAAAAATCCTGAAAAATGGTATAGTGTCTTAACATTACAAGAAAATAAATACAGAATTGGTTGATTGAAAATAAGAGAGAAATTTATTACTCCTAAAATCAAACAGGAGTACATGAAAATTCTATTATTTGAGTTTGATTTTTCTGCTTAAAATCAATAAGATTCGTATAATAAGAAAAAATGGCCAATTAATTCACCAATCAGCTTTCCATCCCTTCGACAAAAAAATTTCACCAGTTACAGAATTCCAAAGATAAAGACCATCTATTTTTGCCGTCCAAACGCAGTGTTTCCAACCATATCTATGGAACAAAATAACATCATCCCAAAGCACTTTCACATTCATATGACCATCATCTTTGCTAATATAACACCAAAACAATGTTGTATGAAGCATGTTTTGTCCAAACTTCCATGAAAATCTGTCTCCAAACATCAAGCGAATTTTGCCTAAATCGCCTTCCTTTGATTTACAATGGATGAAGAGAGTTTCATTAGAAGTCAAACTGTTAACCATCGTGACATGCCACTCGAAAACCTTTGGGACTAAGAGGTCTCTTAGAGTTGCGCCGTTGGCTAAACCATGATGTTGACTTGTTAAAGCTAGAAAAATGTGAATTGCTAAGAGAAACTGTTTGATGTTGTTCATGCTTTTTATCTGGTGGTAATAATGTTAGTTAACCTTTAGGAAGAACTAATTTTGTTATTCTTTTTTATAAGGAAAGATTGAAACGGTAATTGACGTTTGAATAAATTCTGAAGTTATTGCATTGTGTTAATGAAAAATCATGCTCTAAATCATTTATGTGATCGCAGGTTAAATAGAACTGAAACTGAAAGGTCGGTCGCATCACTTTTTGCTGCATTATATAGGAAAAATTAGAAATAAAACTAATATTGTGATTTAGCCATAAACTTATGGACACAAACATAATGAATTAAATATATAGTATTAAATTTTAAGGTTGTGATTATGATTTTATATTGTTAGGGGTACAAGGGATTTGACAATAAATAAAAAAAATTTGATCGAGTAAACAATAGTAGTCTATATAGTTTGAAAAAAATAGCACTTCCTCCGTTTCATTTTATTTGATGTTATATGTTTTTTTACTATTTAAAAAAAATTTTTATTTTTATTTTATCTAAATAAAACATATTGAAAAAAAAATCTGACAAATCACATATCAACCTGCATAATTCAAAGAGTCAAAACCACTAAAAATATAATAAATTTTGCATAGAAATTTCAAAATATCATTTAAAATGAAACGATATTTTTCTTTCAAAACATTAGTTTAAGTGTTAAGACACAAGTGGTTCAATTGACTTGTTTCTGATTTATCTAGGCACCATGTGGTGAGTTAGATTCTCACTCAACTCCAATTAGAAAACTTATGATATAGATCGGGATATTATCGATCTAATGGTTAATTGTTGACGAAAAAACATATCACTTTAAGTGAAACACAAAGAATACGATTTAAACTACATCACAGCATGGTTGATCGGAAATTAATACTCTTTTAAAAAAAATTTGGACAATTTCTCAATTTATGTGTGTCATCCTTGCGCAGGAACCATGCTAATCTTCTTTGTATCGTTCCAATTTTATTTGATGTCCCAGAAGGAACAATTAATGCTCTTTTATTTGCTTCTTTTTTTCTTCAAACTATATTGTATTCAGTTTTGTGACTTTGCCTCTTCGTGACTACTTACATGAGGGGGCATAATCACTTTAAATCTTAAACAGAAAATTAGTTGACCTAAACATTAAAAAAAGAAAAATTCTAAAACAAAAGTAAGTCATAACGAATAATCAAAGCTAATAATATATAGCTCAATAACATATCCTATCGTGTATAGCATATAATTAAATCCCAGATATTATGAGAAATCATATATATATATATATATATATGATTTCTCATA
>OVAX01000479.1:0-79248 GCA_900406405.1 Lepidium africanum
AACATTAGAAGAATCCTTATAAAATAAAGCCAACCCTCCACTCAACCCGATTGGCTCAACATTATGCATCATGTTATAACCCAAATGTGATTGAATTTTTTCCATAAAAAACATATTATTCTTAGTTTCAGACAAAAACAAAAATTCAGGCTTATATTTCTTCCAAATATCCATAAGATAACTTATTGAAACCCTATTGCCAATACCTTGACAATTCCAACAAAGGGTTGTTAACATAAAAAACTTAATACTTCATAGGACCTTTCCCCTGATCCTTAGACTTCTTTCCCTTGCCTTTAGGCTCTTTTGGAATTTGACGAGAGGACATGGCAGCCATCACATTCATCTTACGTGTACTCACACCACGGAGGGGAGTACCCGCCCTTGAACATGGAATAGATGGGGGCAAAGGTGGCTTCTCTACCTGTGTCATCATCGCCTGTTTATCAAGAGCATCATACTTCCTTTGCAGCTCCTCAAACTCAACTTGTTCAGCAGATGTGTAAGAGTCTTCTCCCTCATCCTCAGCCCCAGCTGCACTCTTAGTCTCCGAGATAATCTGGCTTTCGGTAACATTGATATCCGAACCAGGATTATGACATCTATCATTAGAAATCATCCATGCACCCATCTCATCATTAGTTAGATTCTGATTAACCTCATCTCTATCAACCTTACCGGATACCTCATGATTCCCGAAGGTTACAGTATCCTGTAGCATAGAATCAGGTTCCTCCGTTATTGTGTCCTCAGGTTGAAACAAAGGCCGACGGATCTTCTTCACTGACATAACCCCAATCTGATCCACCGTAGAGGCTTGCATATTCTTCCTTGAAGTCTCTCCCATATTGTGCTGACTATAGACCCCATCCGCCTGATCTGCCGGTTGGTTAAACCTCCTTTTCGATTTGGATCCATTACTCAATGCCTTCGTCATAATATCAGGCAGATTCTCTTCATCACGAGAGTCTTTAGCAACCTGCCCCACAACTGCACTCTTATAACTCCGGTTTCGTCCACCTTGAGAAGTAAGTTTCTTCTCCTCTCGACCTACAGGTAGCTCCTTCTTGACTTTATAGCAATTGGAAGCACTGTGGGTGAGCCTGTAACACAAAGAATAATACCCTTCCAGGTTTTTAAAATCGATTAGTAGCTGTGTCTCCTGCCCATCCGAGAACTCCAAAGTAGAGGAGAAAACGAGAGGTTTGGAACAAGGAAACTCAATTTGAATCTTCCTCTTCTCCACGTTCATAGCCAACACATGCCCTAAAGAACCTCCCACTAGAGTATATATCTCATCCGTGCTATACTCAAAGGGGATCCCTGTGATCTGAACCCAGAAGCAAATGGAGTGGGGGTAGTTTGCTCCCGCATACGGTTTCCATGGTGCATACGACACCATCCATCCGTCAAAATGACTTGCCCTTAACCGCAGGATCTGCTGCAATTCCCACTCAGATTCAAACTCAAATTGAAAACGCCCATTCCCTAAATTGAGTCCCTGGGCCCGTCCCTTTAGCTGCCAAAGTTTAGGCATCATAAAGAGGAGAGATTCGACATCTTGACACATCGGGTTCAGACATCTTCCAATCAAGATCTTAGAACAACGAGCCAACAGAGCAGAGTTGTCAATGGCTGGAACCTTAATCTTCAACTTCCTCGGAGGAGATCTGTTCTCAAGAGCCTTTTTAGCTAATATTAGCTTGGGATCTGGGCTTTAGACTTTTGTTGGGCATAATGTGCCCTTTGGTAACACTCATATTATAAATAAATATAAATAGTATACCTTAGACGGCAAAAAAAAAGCCTTTTATTGTGATTTGAATTTGAATTATACTAAGATTAAAAGTTACGATACCATAAAGAGAATAATATATATATATGTAATCAATCTCAACACAAAAAGAATGATTTGAAGCTATCATATTAATAAAACCAAACTCAATAGATCAAGACATGGATATCACCCAAAGAGCTCCTAAAGACATTTTGACAACGCGATTTTTACCGAAAACGATAACTGGAGTCACATAGACAGGTTTTCTCTGGAGAAAATGAGTCTCTCACATGATATTGCCAAAGCCGATAGAAACCTTTTGAGCTAGATAGCAAGACCAAATCGGAGAATTAAAGACATCAACACTCAATCCTAAGAGTTAAGAAACAATTTAGTCGAAGAACAAGAGGGAATGATATCCCACAATCTAAGCTCCATCCTACCTTAACTAAGATATGTATAGGCAGAAGAAAAAACAACATAAGCAATTTAGTTGATCATAGGATCATTCAAGTAAAAGCTTACCCAAAACTAGACTAATACAAATCTAATTAAAATCCTAGGCGAAGGAAGAAGAGAAACAGATCGAGACAACAATCAAAACTCGAATACTTCTAAAGCTAGAGAAACTCCAGATCCGGTGACAATCATGGAAACTGACCAAAGCTTAAGCTAAAATTCAAACTAATAAGAGGAGACAGCTTCCAAGGGGAGTGAACCACTACCTTGGTGAGAGCTATACAGATCTGGAGACTAAGATCGAAACTTAACCATGACTCTCAAAATCCAACAACGCCAAAGAGATGAAAATCGGAGACAAGAGAAATCAGAACACCAAAACCGGTGAGATTAAAGGGCCAATGGAGGCGAGACTAAAGGGGCTCGGCAGCAGTGTTGTGTGAGCCACCGGCCGTCGGCTCCAGAATGACAATAAAGCTAAACGTCAAGGTCAGAGAAGACAATAAGGTTTCATCGATGAGAGAGAAACTATTTTTTCTCAAAAAAATAGAATAAACATGATTAACAGAAAAATAACAGCTCTAATTCAAATTAACATTATGTAGCGTTGTTTTTTTTTCTGACAAATAAATTCATTTATTTAGCATTTTTGTCAAAAAAAAGACACTAAAAATAACAGCTGTCACTCAAATTAATAATTTGTAGTAACAAACGGTAATAAATAAAAGAGAAATAAAAAAACTAGAGAATCATTGTGTCTGATGCCCGTAAAGATGCCCTGGAGTGGGTGAATCATTCTACCTCTATACAATCTTCAATATCATCTCTATATTCCCCTCGCTCGTCTGATATACATCATTGGTCTCGTATACCAGAATCATTGTCTTAGATTTGCTTAAGGGAGGACCGATGAAAGAAGAAGAAAAGCCAAGAATGGTGGTTCTTGAGTTTGGTTAGTGGGTTGTCTCATGTCTCATGTAAACTACATCATTGAACTTTCAATATATCGAAGATTTTATTTTATTTGGTTTTATTGTAAAAGATTTCATATCTTTTATTTTTCTTGTGTATTTTTAGGTTTTCTTGTCTAAAATTTTATCTTTTTTACTAAGAAATTTGATTTTTTAATCTATATTTTCTTGTGTAATATTTCATTTTTTGTTGATTTTCTTATTCATAGTTGTGAAATTTTCGTTTTTAATTTATTTCTTGTTAATATTAATAAATATTTCATTTTTTTGTTAAATTTCTTGTTGATATATGTGAAATATTCATTTTATTGTTAAGTTTTTTGTTGATATATGTGAAATATTTCATTTTTTTGTTAATATTTGTGAAAGATTTTATTTTTGTTGATTTTCTTGTTAATAGTAGTGAAAAATTGAAATTTTTTTTGAACAACTCATTTAGATAAGGTTTTTTAGTTAATATTTTTGAAATATTTCATTTGTTTTTGTTAATATTTTGAAACATTTTATTATTTGTTAATATTTGTAAAAGAATTTTGTTCTTGTTGATTTTCTTGTAATTAGTAGTGAAATTGATTTTATTATTTGTGATCAACGCATTTAGATGTACTTTTCTTGTTAATTAATTGATCAGGTTTGTTTAATTAATTAACCTTTTACAATTTTGGTTGCAGACATTGGTTGTAAACATTAGTAGCAGACATAATTTTTAAATATAGTTGCAAACATCATTTGCAGAGATTGTTAGAGAAAATAATATCAAGACATTGATAAGAGAGAGATATAGAGCTTCTTAATAATTTTATATAAAATGATCATATTTTTAGTATTGATTAATGACAAAAAGTTATGTAAAGATCCATGATTTTAAGTTTTAAGCTTACTTTCCATAGTAAATTAAAGTTGATATAATATTGAAAAATTAGTTGGTATACATAAGATCAAACTACAAATGTTCATATGCATGTCTTTTAACTAAATATGATGAATTTCTTGTTCTAAACTCCCATTAACCATTATCCACCATTTGATCAACATATGTTTATTGATAAATTTAGATAAATATCTTATTAAACCATAGATATAACACATAAACATGTAAAACTTATAGATATACAAACAAGTAAACAAACACAAAAAATCGTCATAGGAGACTTCATATTAAGTCTACTCAATGTAGACTTCAAATTAAGTTTACATTGAATAAGCTATTTCATAAAATTATTCAACCATATATATAACACATAAACATGTAAAACTTATACAGAGATAAACAAGTAAAGAAACAAACATGGGAAAAATATATTAAAAAAACATTATACATATGCTATAAGTTTATTTAAAAAATCATCACAGTAGACTTAATATGAAGACTTAATATGAAGTCCACTTAGTGTAGACTCCTAAATTATTTCAAAATTTATTGAACCATAAATATAACATATAAATATGTAAAATTTATACATAGGCAGACAACTAAAAAAACGCACATGAGAAAAATACAAAGAAAAAATAAAACATTATATATATGCTATGAATTCTTTTTTAACAAAATTGTCATAGTAGACTTCATCAGAAGTCTACTGAGTGTAGATTTTAAATGAGGCATACTCAGAATGAGCTAACTACCCAAATTATTTAAAAAATTTATAAAATCATAAATACATAAACATGTAAAATTTATACAGATGCAAATAACTAGAGAAACACATATGTGAAAAATACAGAAAAAAAAGTTTATACATATGCTATAAATTTATTTTAAACAAAATTGTCATAGTAGACTTCATATGAAGTCTACATATGAAGTCTCGATGTAGTCTACAAATAAAGTCTACTCTCTATGTAGACTTTATATGAAGTCTACTCCTAGGTAAGTTTTGCATTTGATCAAAGTTTGATTTTTCAGAAGTAGACTTCATATAAAGTCTACTTTCAAAACAGGTTAGTTTTGCAATTGACTAATATGTTGACTATCAAAGTAGACTTAACATAAAGTCTACATACAAGGTCCAATGGTAGACTTCATATGAAGTCTAGTAAGGTTAATTTTAAAATTGACTAAGTTTGACTTTTGTGAATGAAGTCTACTTGGGAAGTCTACAAGGTGTATACTTCAAATGAAATCTACTTATTTGTAAAGTATACGCCATATAAAATCTATTTTCTGTCCTTGATTACATCATATATCGAATGACGTAAGCAATTTATAAGTAGACTTCACATGAAGTCATACTTTAAAAAAAAGTAGACTTCATATGGAGTCTACACAGTGTAGACTTCCCAAGTAGATTTTATATACAAAAGTCAAACTTAGTCAAATGCAAAACTAACCTCAGTAGACTTCATATGAAGTCTACTATTTGAAATTTCTTGAAGACTTTATATGTAGCCTTCAATTTCGATAGTCAATACATTAGTCAATTGCAAAACTAACCCCTTTTAACGTAGACTTAACATGAAGTCTACATAAGATTTTTTTTATACAAAGAGAAATGTGTAGACTTCAAGTTAAGTCTACAACATATTGGTCAAATGCAAAACTAACCCATATTTGTTAACTTGTAGACTTCACATGAACATTTATGCAAGAAAAGTAAAAAGTAAAAAGTTAGATTGAACTTGTGTTTACCTTCAATTACTGCTCATAACTTTGAGTCAATCTAATACCAAAGAAGCCCAATCGTATTTTATGCAAGAAACTCGAAAACAACAAAATCTAACCATTTGAGAAATTTCGAAATGCAAATGAGAGAGTCTCTTGGATGGAATTGGAGAGAAAGTAGAAGAATATAAAGTTATTTTGGTCAATTAGAGGTTATTGTGTCTGAAATTGGTTGGTAGATGAACATTTAGAGCTCACTTTTGGTTGTTAATGGTGGCTGAGAATATTGAAGAAGATGACATTTCGTAAATAAGTTGTTCCAACTAAATATTTATGTCTTTTAAAGCTCTTGTGGTTATTTAAAAAACAAAACAAAAACGACATGATTGTAAATATAAAGTGCCATAAGGCGAAACAATCACATACACGCTTACTAAAAACTACAAAAAAAACCCTCGACGCCAAAAATCTTGTTCCTTCCCGGCGGCTTGCCGGCCTCACCGCCACCGGGGAAGGCTCCCTCTAGCCAGTCTCTTTTCAGTTTCGGTCTCAAGCTAGTGCCAAGCCTTCCCACGTGCCGTTTCGCTTTATTTAGGCTCCCTCCATTGTCCATTACCCATCTTTGTTCCGTCGCGCTTGCCGGAGGCATGTTGGGTCCTTCAAGCTAGTCACATCTTCCTCATCGTCAGAGGACGCGACATGAGGAGATGAGACTACCGCTTGATTTTCCTGTCGGAGATTTGAAGATTTGGATCCACAGATTTTCAAATCTATCCTGACGGTTTGCAGATCTATACCACCTATTCAAGCAACATCGCCTGAGGACAGTGACAGTTTGCTCCGAGATGGTGAATCAGACCCTCGCTGTCGTCTCTGTCGAGGTCTTCCTCGCCGGAGCTTCAATGGTTTCGAGTAGTCTCCATCTATCTCTCTCCATTCAGCTTTTCTATCTTCTTCCTGTCTAGGTAGAGGACGTCTAGATTTTGATTCAATTGGTCGAAGGTTGTTTTGGTTTTAGGTAGTTTTGGTTTCTCCTGTTTTTTGGTCTTGTAGGGCTGCTGCTTGCGTCTGGTGTGTGGTTAGTTCTAGTCCTGGTTCTTGTTTTTGTTGTGTTTAGCTTTCGGTTTTTTCTGCAAGTTTCATTGGCATAGGTTCGAAGTGTTAGAAAAGTCATATAGCCACTTCACTGATTCAAAGTTTTAGTCCTCACTAAGACTACTACCGCCACGTTCCAAGTCATCATTCACGTCGGAGTTTTGAAGTTTTCAGATGCATGTGGGTTGTGTTGGCAACATGGTCAGGAAGCTATGTTTTTCGTTTGCATCAGGTAATCTGGTATGGAGCAAAAGTTGTCTCAGTTTAGTTTTGAAAACTTCTTCTGATGACTAGTTCTTCTTTTACATTCAGTTGTATTTTCATTACTTTATTCCCAATGTAAGTTTCAATCTCAATAAAATTATGCCGTTGACAAAAAAGAAAAGTACTATAAAGCTAAAATGGAGAAAATTTTAGAAAGAGAAAATTGGAAGTTAGTTTTGCAATTGATTCAACAAAAAGAATTATTAATTTTTGAAACTAGCCCTTTGATCAAAGGCATAAAATGTCTACAAGCAAAGTATATGAATTAAAAACAAATTCAGTACCCACGGCTTTGAATTGTCATAAGACAAAGAATCAAACAGATTTCTTACTACTACTACTACTCACGACTTAACAAAGTCTTTACGAAAAGACAATGGTCAAATTTTGACTTGTTTGATGAGAAAAATGACCAATAACATAGAAAAGTCTGAAAATTTGTTGGATGGACACAACGACCAACAATTGAAAACAAATAACACAATGAGTCTTGAGGAAGAATTTGGGTAGGATACAAATTCATGACTTAAGCTAAGGCTTGGAAGTTTCAGAGAAAAGCAATAACAGTACTGTAAGAAAGTCTAAACGCAAAGATGGAACTAAAACAGATTCCATACTTTTGTTACCCATGAATTTTTTTTACAAAAGGACTATGTGACATTTTGGGAGTCCTTGGAATGATTGAAATATTATCAAACACAATAAATTATTCATGAGACTATGATTTAAAATCCTCGGGCCGGACGGAGATTGGCCCTTCACTAACTAATTCTTATTTGCTCAGGTATGTGCTTCAGAAGATGGATCAAATTTCAAAGTTCTAAAGAGATTTTCAAATGTAGCAAGCTTTTGCTCTGACTTTTTCGTTATTAGTTGATATGATTCAGATATTATTACATATCAAAATTGTTATCTAAATTATATTATATATACAGGTGAGAAGTGAGTATATCTATTTGGGGGTCAAACATACTTATTTGTAACTCTAAAGTGTAGAAATCTGACACTGAAACTCAATCATGAATTAATTTGACGAAGACATAGTGCTAAATAGACATTATGTCTGTTTATTGAGATCATTGATCAACTAATTATGAGTAGTTGGCTTCCCTCACTAACTAGATGCTCTAAGTGGTTCAACAGGGAACAATGAGTGAACAGATAGAGAGAATGAGACATTGGAAATTGAATCAAATGATTGAGCTGGATCATATTTGAATCAAGAAAAGTCACATCTCGCTATAAGATGAAACGACGCAAAAGAAGCGTCGATCTTCACGAGTTTCTCCAAAAGATCAATAATGATGAATACAAGAAGAAGAGGGAAGTGAGACGTGGATCCAAAGTCAAGTATCCTGATTGGGACCCGAAGCTTGATAATTATTCTGTGGACCAACTCGCAAAATTGTATCAGTCACTGGAACATAGTCAAACCAGAATCCACCATAGACTTATCACTGTTGTTGAATCTCAGGGTCAGAGGACAGAGGAAAGATACAGACACGAACACGGCTAATCAAGAACATCCAAATCAGGTTTCTATGTATCTGCTAAACCATGAAAAAGGTATTTTATATCAAATTCCAGCCTCTGCAGCAGCTTTGAACCAAGCACAATCTCTTGCTCCCATTCCTCTTGCATGTGGGAAATTACTCGGGGTCACTTGGGTCAATGGGTTTCAGACCATGAACATGATCACTTACAACGACCACAACAGTCAACAGCGTTAATGCTTTCTCAAAACAGATGGATTCAAATCCCTTAATGGAAAGTGGCTCTGGCTTACTTGGGTTACAACAAAATTGAATCAGTGAGGTTGAGAACGCTAACACTTATAACCACAATAACTTGAACAACTTCAATGTGGACGTCGGACGATTATCTAGGATTGATTGGGATGCAAGGAACTGGGACTAGCGTACGTTTTGGGGAATATGAACATATACGACAATAACATTGATTTCTCGGTGAATCTCTCACTAAAAATAATAAAAATTAATATCAAATATATATGAGAAATTTAGTGAATGATTGATCCTCATTTGATAAACTATGAATTTTTGGTGAGAAATCTTAAAATTGGACACATGTCTCTTTTTTTTTTTTGATAAAGGGCACACATATGCCTCTATTTGTTTGGTTGAATACTCTTTTTATATAACTCAATAACCCATAGTTTAAATTTTTAAATAAATAGTTTATATGATATAATTTTGAAATTTTAATTTATTGAGAAAGTATAAAATTATATAAGCTATTTATCAAGATCCCTAATGTATAATTCTAAATTACATTAATAATATTTTGTATTATTTTTAATTAATATATGAAAATAAAATATCAATATTATATTAGTAAGAAGCAACTTTACCAATAAAAGTAAAAATCAAGCATAAAGTTCTGATAAGAAATTCAATAGATTTCTTACCAATGGAGATGCTCTTAGGTCATCTCTATGAGATTTGATCTTTGGCAATGTCATAAAAACTGTGTGTCATTGTGAAATAAATGATTCATCTCACGAGCTACTCAACAAAATAATAATAATACTTAAATTTTCAAATTATTTGAAGAATTCAATACGTCAATAACATAAATTTTAAATTTAAAAATTAAAAAAATATTCAAATAAAATTAATCTTTTGACTATCTTATATAAATAGAGTGTTTAAAATAAAATAATAATTAATCATATAATCCAGATTTATGATTTTAATTATTTTCAATTATTGTCAATTATGATTTTCCCCTACACCCACAAATATAATATATACCAAACTAGATGATGTCTATTCGAACCGGGTCTAGCACAAAGGGGGCTAAATCCGAAATTCTGATTAAAGAGAGGGAAGAAAGGGCAAGGACTCTTGAGAATTTGAAGAGAAGAAGTATATTGCCAATATAGCAAAGATGATTGCCGAGTAGAGTTTATTAGCTTAATGTATGTGTCAAAAAGCCGATCCCTTGTTCAAAGGATTTGCTCCTCTATTTATAGATCATAGAGGCGGTTACAAATTAGTTTGCAAAAAGGAAATATTACAATTGTCTAGATATTATCTTACCTAGAAGATTTTAGCTAGATTTTCAAAAAATTTTCATGTCTAAATAGGAAAATTTCTATTTCTTTGTTTGATGATGTGTCGTCCGACTTCCTTCAAGCTTAACACGCTTCCGAGAAGGAATTCTCCCGAGTTGACTAAAGATATTTGAGTTGACACTTCAGTTATCCTGCCGAGCTCATGACTTAGAATATTCGTCCATTATTTCGTGTGGACCGAAGTAGGATCTCGGATCCACCTCCAACAATTGTCCTCCCTCATACTCAAAAAACTATAGCGGAATTTTCGAGTCAGGAAGTTTACCTGCTTCTAGAATCTTCAAAGGATCTGCTCCTCTATTTATAGATCATAGTGGCGGTTACAAAGTAGTTTGCAAAAAGGAAATATTACAATTGTCTAGATATGATCTTATCTAGAAGATTTTTAGCTAGATTTTTGAAAATTTTTCATGTCGGAATAGGAAAATTTTCATTTCTTTGTTTGATGACGTGTCGTCCGACTTCCTTCAAGCTTAACACGCTTCCGAGTTGACTGAAGATATCTGAGTTGACACTTCAATTATCCTGCCGAGTTCATGACTTAGAATATTCGCCCATTTTTTGTGTGGACTGAAGTAGGATCTCGGATCCACCTCCAACAATTGCCCCCATACTCGAAAAATTATAGCGGAATATTCGAGTTGGGAAGTTTACCTGCTTCTAGAATCTTCGGTTCATGTGTCAGTTCGTGATTGGGTTACTCCAGTGGTTTCTTTGGTTTTCACCTGTTGAATAATAATTACAGTTTGACATTGTTTCGGCTTTCAGTAAATTTCTATAAGTACCGCGCTATCCTTCTTTTACCATTCACATCATTCTTGCACACAAACTTCTCAAACTTTGTTCTCGTCCTTTCTTCGAAGTTATCTTTCGACTTCCGAAACTTTATTGTTTTCGTTCAAACTCTTTATCTTCAAAAGAAAATGGGTCTCGATGATTTTAGACTCTTGAACGTTGAAGAGGGTTTAAACGCTGCTCTTGAAGGGATGTATGTTCATCCTTCTGGAGGATCCTCTAGGGTTACTAAATCCTTTACTGCACCGACTCGGGACATTGTCGAAGTCCCCTCAGGATCTGGTCATGGAACTTCGCAACCTACAAAGAGAGCAAGGGTTGATCTGACTAGGATCACTTCTCCTGGAGGCGCTAGTTGGGGTGGCTCTTCTAGCATTTTTTGAGGGAGAGAAAGGGGCGTTTCCGACTTCCGCTTCCCTCACAACAACTCCGATTTGAGGTCGATTTTGAAGTTTCGAACGGAGTGGGCTGATCTGATGTGTCATATCAGGATTTCTTTAGTGCGAATCCCTTCTCTGGATCAAATAGAGAATCGCGAGGAGTACGAAGAGGCTGTGTACTTGTTGTTCGGGGTGTGTTTCTTTTACCGAATTTGATTTCGCTGTTATTTCTATTTTACCATTTTTGACTTTTACTTTTTTGAAGTCCCTGTAGTTTATCGCCTTTCTGAAAAGCATTATACTAGAGCGCGAGAGGTTCCGCACTAACCCGGATGGAAACGTCCAGAGGAAATCTAACCTTGCTAGCCGAGCTGGCCAAACTCATCTTGAAGTGGTGGAGGCCAGGTCTAGACTCACTGCTGCCGAAGAGGACCTCGCTCGTGTTAAAGACGAGTTGAGGATAGAGCGTGAAAATGTTCTTCGGTTGGTGGAATAGAATGCAGCTTTGACAGAGTCGCTTAGCTGTGTCGAGTCTGATTGGAACATCACTTCTAATCTACCAAGAAGGCCAACGACAAGCTCTATGGGCTTCAGACCGAGTTGGACTCCATGAAGGAGAACTTCGACTCCCGGCTTCATCAGGTTCTGAATGATGAAAAGAAGAAGATCTTCATGATCAACTTACCGAGCACTTCAACCGAATTGCTGCTCGGTTTAACGACTTGGACGCAAAACTGGAGGCCCGGCTGTCTTATGCCCAATACCTTGGGTCAAACAATGTTCTCAAACTGCTTTCCGGTCGAGGCGTCAATATCCATGCAACAGTTATGGAAATGATGACTACTAAGGTGAATGAGTTCAAGGAAATTGTCAACAGGGAGAACTTGACGTCGTTGCTTCCTAGAGACTTGGTTGTTCCAGTGTTCAAGATTGGCGAAGCTTCGAACAGAAATAGTCAGACTAGGAATTAATTTTTCTTTTGTGTGTTTCTTGTAGTTTCATCCTGACTACAAGGATCAAAGACATTTTTCAGAGTCATCGCTTTGATTCTTGTAACCGCCGTTTGGCTTTTTATGGGTCATCTCTTTGATTCTTGTTATAGCCGTTTAACTTTTTGAGAATCATCTCTTTGATTCTTGTAATCGTAGTTCAGCTTTTTCATAGTCACCTCTTTGATCCTTGTAATCGGTGTTTGCCTTGTAATTATTTTCCTATATAATGAATAACGTTGTTATTTTGTTAATAAAATATGATATTCAAATCCGATTACGACTTTGAAATCCGAACATGAGAATTCGTCAAAAGATTGACTCGTAATTTTGTATGAGATTTGGACAAATCTGAAGTTTAATTCCCGAGATATTTTCTTGTTTTCGCGCGTTAGCTAAGTTTCTTCCTAAGTTTGAGAGTTTGATCCTATTTGTTAGGAAGAGAACCTTCACTGTATGGCTTTTGAAGCTAAGATTTTAAGACTCAGTTTAAGTTTTAAGAATTTTGATCTTGGAAATGATCTTCGTAGAAATGTTGTCTTTATTTTTGTTGAAAATTTAATCTCGATTATTTGTATAGAACTATGTTCTGTCTTTATTAAGAACTTAATCTCGTGAATTTGTACAAAACTATGTTTTGTCTTTATTGAGGATTCAACCTCGGAAAATCTGTACAAAGTTGTGCTTTGTCTTTTGCAAAAATCTGATCTCGTAATTCTGTACGAAACTGTGTTACGTCTTTTTCTAGAAACTAATCTCGGTAAATTTGTACAAAGTTATGCTTTGTCTTTTGTGAGAATCTGATCTCATAAGTCTGTACAAAACTATGCTTCGTCTTTTTTGAGAAATTAATCTTGGTAAATCTGTACAAAGCTATGCTTTGCCTTTTGTGAGAATCTGATCTTGTAAGTCTGTACGAAACTATGTTTCGTCTTTTTTGAGAAATTAATCTCGGTAAATCTGTACAAAGCTATGCGTTGGCTTTTGTGATAATATGATCTCGTAAGTCTGTTTCAAACTATGTTTCATCTTTTTGAGAAATTAATCTTGGTAAATCTGTACAAACCTATATTTTGTCTTTTGTGAAAATCTGATCTCGTAAGTCTGTACAAAACTATGTTTCGTAATTTTTGAGAAATTAATCTCGGTAAATCTGTACAAAGCTACGGTTTGTATTTCTCGAGAAATTAATCTCGGTTAATCTGTACAAAGCTATGCTTTTTCTTTGCAAGAATGAATCTCGTTTTTCTGTACAAAGCTAAGCTTCGTCGTTTGTGAGAATTTAGTCTCGTTAAGTCTGTACAATGCTATATTTTATTTTGCGAGATTTTGATCTCGTCTTTTTGGGAGTTAGGGTGTAAGCTTTTTTTCCGAACCCAAGAAGGGAACTTATAAAATTTTTATTTAGTTTTAGCTGCACCCGAAGGCTACCTACGAACCCCGTAGGGATCAAGCCAAGACATAGTTATGATTGCATAATTAAGTAGATAAAGATGTATCATGTAATACATCTAGGTCGCCGAGTTGGTGCATCTTCAATAGTAGTATTGCTTCAAGTTGATAGAATTCCAACTTCACAAAATCATCTCTCCTTCCATAGTTGCGATCTCGTAAACTCCTGGTTTAACGACTTTGCAAACAATGTACGGCCCTTCCCAGTTGGCACCGAGTTTTCCAGCGTTAAGTTCAGCCCTGGTCTTGAATACTTTTAGGAGGACCAGATCTCCTACTGCAAAGTGTCATCCTCAAACCTTCTTATTGTAATATTTTGCGGCTTGTTGATAGCTATGCACTTGGAGAAGTGCTTCGTCGCAATCTTCTTCCATGTCATCAATACTAGTTTCCATTGCTTTGTTGTTTGAACTTTCTTTTTCGGGAAAACATTGTCGACACAAAGTTGGGACCGTTACTTCAGTTGGAGCCATTGCTTCCATTCCGTGAGAGAGGGAAAAAAGAGTTCGTTCTGTTGATCATCTCGGTGTTGTCCGATATGACCATAATACATCATCCAACTCGGAAGCCCAATTCCCTTTCTTGTCTGTAAAAATTTTCTTAATTCCATCTAGTATCTGCTTGTTTATCACCCCTGCATGTCTATTTCCTTGCGGGTTTCATGGATTTGATTTGCTTACTCGGATGTTCTATCGAGAGGAAAAGTTAGTGAACTTTGCTGACATAAATTGAGTTTCATTGTCTGTCACAATCTCGTAAGATAGCCCATGTCGGCAGATGATGTTCTTCCATACAAACTTGACTACATCTTTATCCTTAATGTGAGAGTAAGTTTCGGCTTCAACCTATTTTGAGAAGTAATCCATCATAACAAGCATGAAGCGTTTTTCCAGAGGTGACGGAAATGGTCTGACTATATCCATTGCCATCACATAAATGGATATGGCATGATTGTCGAAGTTAGTTCTTCATTTGGGGCATGGATGATGCGTCCACGTCGCTCACACGTGTCGCACTTATCTGCATACTGCGCGCAATCCTTTGCCATGGTTGGCCAATACTATCCGAGGGTTCGGATTTTATGCACAAGTTATCTTCCGCTGTTATGATTTCCACCGGCTCCATTATGTGTTCCCTTTATGATTTTGTTGATCTCGTCACCGTGGATTTAAGTACGGAGAATTCTGTTTATGCTTCACCGATATAACTTTCCATCGACTTAGGCGTAGAAAGCGCATTTCGCCTTGAGTCGGTGAGCTGCCCATTGGTCTTCTGGAGTTTCTCCGTAATAATGCATGCGAGGATCTCATCTCTCCAATCAATTTTCTGTTAACCAAGTTGCTCGATGTTTAGCATATCGGTGTCGGAATCGTCTACAGTGTCGCCAATTGCAGAAATGAGTTCGAAGTCTCCTTTTAGTATGCTTATACTTTGTCGATATATACTCTCAACTGGTATAATTCGTCTTTGAACGGGATCCGTTGTAGATGCTAATGCAGCTAAGGCGTCAGCTGAAGTGTTTTTAAATCGGAAAATTTTGTCGAATTTGAATTTTATATCCTTTGTCAACTCCTTGACGACTTTGAGATATGCTTCCATTCGATCGTTTTTTATATCATAACTTCCGTTTACTTGGTTGACTGCTAACTGAGAGTCACAATAACACTCAACTTCAGTTCCTCCGATTTCTCTGACTAGCTTGATCCCCACGACTAATGCTTCATATTTAGCCTTGTTGTGTGATGCTGGGAATGCAAGTCAAAAAGACTACTCTAGAACCTCTCTAGTTGGCCTTTCTTGTCGGATTCATACTCTTGAGCTGTATTTAGATGATGACCCATCAACATAAATTCTCCAAGTTCGAAGAACTTTGTCCAACTCTAAAGGTTCCAAGTCGGGAGACAATTCGATTATGAAGCCGGCTAGTACTTAAGACTTTGTGCTAGTACTTAGTGAACCTTCTGGATTGATTTGGACTATATAGTATCGTTTGTAGCGGATGATTCGTCTACACTATGATGGTGTGAGCCTGGAAGTAAGGTTGTAACTTTCTTGCCGAGGTTGCAACCGCTAGTGTGATTTTTTCTATAGTCGGATATCTAGACTTGGCTCCGTCTAAGGACTTGCTGGTGTAGAAAATTGGGTGCTGAATTCCTTTGTCATCTCAAAGAAGCACACTACTTACTACCGACGTTGAGACCGCAATATATAAGTATAGTGGTTCTTCATCTTCAGGTTTTGCAAGGATTAGGGGAGTCGAAAGGTACACTTTTAACTCAGAAAAAGTGTTTTCGCACTCTTCATCCTACTTGAATTCTTTGTTCCCACTTAATAAATTATAGAATGGAAGACATTTATCCGTTGAGCACGAGATGAATCGGTTTATTGCTGCGATTCGGCCAGTTAGCCTTTGAACTTCCCGCTTGTTCTTCAAAGAAGGCAACTCTTGGAATGCCTTGTTCTGTTTGGGATTCGCTTTGATTCCCCTTTGAGTGACTATGTAGCTGAGGAAGTCTCTCGAGGTTACCCTAAAGGTGCACTTTGCCGGATTGAGCTTCATATGATACTCATTCAGAGTTTGAAAGCAACGTGCTAAGTGGTTGATGTGATCTTCTGTTTTCAATGACTTGAATAGCATAACATCTATGTATACTTCCTTTGTTTGCCCTAGTTGGTCAGTAAACATCTTATTGACCAAGCGCTGGTAAGTTGCTCCGGCGTTTTTCAAACCGAATGACATGACTTTATAGCAAAGAGTTCCTCACTCCGTAACGAACGAAGTTTTCTCCAGGTCGTCGGGATGCATCTGAATTTGATTATATCCCGAGAAAGCGTCCATAAACGAAAGAAGTTTGTTTCTAGCAGCCGTTGCTTTGATAATTTGGTCGATGTTTGTTAACGGGAAACTATCCTTCTGACAAGCTGTTCTGGTAAGTAAAATCCACATAGACTCGCCACTTCCCGTTTTTCTTGGGGACAACAACTGGGTTAGCCAACCATTCCGTGTATTTAACTTCGACGATGGACTTGGTGTTGGTTAGCTTTTTGACCTCGTCAATTACGGCTTTAGTCCTTTCCAGCCTTGAATTTCTCTTTTTTTGCTTGACTAGTTTGTATGTTGGATCGATATTCAATCTATGACTTGCAGTCTTTGGATTGATTCCAGTAATATATTTGACCGTCCACGGGAATGTTGATAGATTTTGCTCCAGAAGTTGGATCAACTTGTCTCAGATTGGTTTACTCCAGTTGATTCCAATGCTTACGCATTTAGACGAGTATGTCAGGTCGATGTTGACGAATTCAAAAGTTGACCAATCTGGTTTCTCGAGAACAGGAGGTTCGATAATGCTTTGCCTCTGACAGATGATGGGATCATACATGACTTGTTTCGTAGTTTTAACTCGGCGATAAAGCAAGTCTGAGACATCTTTTGATGTCCTCAAAGCATGTAAACTACTTTATTTGTTGGAATCTTTACGCACTGATGGTAACCTGACATGATCGCTTTCATCGCATGAATCCATGGTGTTCCTATGATTATATTGTAGATTGGTGGTTTATCCACCACTAAGACCTTGATCCATCTCGTAATTCCGGTAACTCAAATCGCTAACTTGACCATTCCGATTGCATTCATCTTACTTCCATCAAGCACAGTTAGTGTTCTTTCCACCGATTTGAGTCCAACATCTGGTAACGCCATTTTGTCAAATGTCTCTTTGAAGATTAAATCCACTGAACTTCCAGTGTTGATGAGAATCTGAGATACGTCATAGTCGGCTAATCGTAATTTTACAACTAGCGGATCATTATGTGGGATGCTTACTCCTTTGACATTGTTGGCGGTGAATGTTACCTCCAAATCCACCATTCCTAAATTCTCAGTGACTGGTTCGAGATTGATCGCTACTACAACCTTTCGCTTATACTTTTTTATCGACTTTATAATGTCGTCACAAAACTGTGGCCGAGACTGTTTTTCCTCTGTAATTATGTTGTCTTGGCTCATGTTATTCCTTTTTCGATTCTTTTGCTTCTGAGTCTTGCTGAGTTTTCTGAGTTTTGGCAAGGATCTGCTTTTCCTCCACGTAATCATCATGCCTTGCTGCTTTACAAAGGGCATCCGAGATCGTACTGGGCCGGTTCACGAAAAGATCTCTCCTTAAGGCCTCGTCTGTAACCATTCTAGTTTTTAGAGTCTTAATGGCCATGTCATCACTGACTTTAGCTTTAGTCAGGAATTTCTTAAAGCGTCCGAGATACGATTTTAGAGACTCATCAAGTCCTTGCTTCAAGGACCATAACTCCGCTTTAGAGCTGTCTTGATTGACAAGTAGAGGGCATTGCTTCCTGACGAACTCGGCAAGTTGATTCAACCACTCAATCGACCCAGTAGGTAACTTGGTGAACCATACCAAAGCATCACCGGTTAGGCTCTCGGCGAAGAGTTGACAGTGAGTCGCATCCTCCTGGTGGGGATTGTAACTCGTTCCGTTCATCATAACGTTGAAGGCGCTCATGAAACAATTAGGTCGGTGGTCCCGTCGTACGAAGGACATCTTAGTCTTGGTCCTCGATTAACCGAGACCTTTCTTAGTCTCGGCACGAATGGCGAGTTTTAAGCTAGACCCAGAATTCGCCCAATCTCGAGTGCTAAGTAGGTAGCTTGATGGAATTGAGACATCATGTCTTCCATCATCTGAATACAGTTGTCGCGTCCATGGTTGTTGGCACGTGCTATCTTGGCATGTTCTGCGTCGTAGATTGCCCTAGTCCCAAGAAGTTAGTTGGCTGCAGACTCGGCATTCCTCCGAATAAGTTCCTCTGCACACTGGCCAATACTTCTCCATATGGCCTATTGATTTGTGTAGACGGGAGACTACCCTCGTTTATCTGAGGCTCAATTCTATCAAATCTCTCTGCGTTTCTTCGGTCAGAGGCTTCATATTGCGCTATCAAGTTACGCACCAAGTTTTCGATCGATGGTGGTCCTTTAGGTGGACCAGGGAGAACGGTAACTTCTCGATATTCTTCTTGATTCTTCTCCCGAGTTTGAACAGAGTTCTTGGAGGATAGAATCCCTTTTTGCTGGTGAGTTAATGGTAACTTCATCTTCAACCATCCTTTTTTCTTGGCGTGTACTCCTTTCTCTTGTGTAAAAAAGTCGTTCGATGTCTTCCCCACAAACGGCGTCAACTGTTCAAACCGGATCTACCACAAAGGGGGCTAAATCCAAAATTCTGATTAAAGAGAGCGAAAAAAGGGCAAGGACTCTTGAGAATTTGAAGAGAAGAAATATATTGCCAATATAGCAAAGATGATTGCAGAGTATAGTTTATTAGCTTAATGTGTGTGTCAAAAAGCTGATCCCTTGTTCAAAGGATCTGCTCCTCTATTTATAGATCATAGACGCGGTTACAAAGTAGTTTGCAAAAAGGAAATATTACAATTGTCTAGATATGATCTTATCTAGAAGATTTTATCTAGATTTTCAAAAATTTTCCATGTTGGAATCGAAAAATTTCTTTTTTTTTGTTTAATGACGTGTCATCCGACATCCTTCAAGCTTAACACGCTTCCAAGAAGGAATTCTTCCGAGTTGACTGAAGATATCTGAGTTGACACTTCG
The DNA here is from genome assembly GCA_900406405.1 of Lepidium africanum. NCBI lineage: Eukaryota > Viridiplantae > Streptophyta > Magnoliopsida > Brassicales > Brassicaceae > Lepidium > Lepidium africanum. The sequence goes on from OVAX01000479.1 coordinate 19,514, forward strand.
ATTATCTAGCCGCGTACATGATTTAGAATATTCGTCCATTGTTTCCTAGGGACCGAAGAAGGATCTCAGATCCATCTCCAATAATGTCTCGTACTATGCACGGGTATATTCTTGTAAACAATCAACATATATTTGTAATTAATTTAATTTATTTATAATACTTGTACGTGATATTGGTTTTTTTTTTCCATGATTTGATTTGGTATGTAAATTTATTAATTTTATGTATATTTGATATATCAAAAATCAATTTATAGTGATAACAGTTTTTAAGCACAAATGATTCGAACTTTGTTGATTTAAGTTTTGAAGCATTACAATTTTCATATATAAATTTTTTGAATTCGTGTCATACAGGTTTGTAGACCCATGTTTATTTATGTTCTTAGAACCATTTTCATTTTATTTGTTAGATCCGTGTTTATTGAAGGTTCTATACTCGCGTTTATTTATGGGTTTATACCCGTGTTCATTTAAGGTTTTAAACTCGTATTCATTTTATCGTCATTATATATTATCAATTATATACATAATATATCCATTTGTATTGGCATTTTTTACAAATACATATTATATTATTATGTGAGGTCATTCCACTATACTTTTTTTTATTTTTTCGTATTATAATGTCTTATTTTAATTTTAGAATTTATATTTATTTCAAAGTTATAATAAGGGGATTTAATAAATTTATAACTTATAAAATTTTAACATAGCTGTATTCTTAAAAGATTGATAATATTTTTTATAATATAACGAATTAGGTAAATGATTTATAGTTTTATTGGAATGTGAAAATTAGAAAATAACTAATGATATTCAAGAAATAATTAACATACAATTTCTAAAAATCATATTATGTGAATGATTTTTTATACATACCAAAATACAAAAAATAAAACAAAACAGAATACAAACTACAATTATTTGAAGAAATCTCCTTATAAATCTTATAAATTTTATAATTGTTTACATGAATTGTCAAAGTCAATAAGATTTTTTAGGTTTTCTGAACTATATTATCAGTCCAAAAATATTTAGTTTATTTATTTTGTTAAATAAATAGTAATTTCAGTTATGATTTATTAAATATGATTAAAGATATCTCAAAAAGCTTTCATGTTTTATCTTATTATAAACTAAAAGTAATCATGTGATTAAAATTCCTAGTAAAACATTTGTCACAATACTTCGTAAACTAAAATGAATAAATAAACCACGGTGTTTAAGTTGATGCTACGCTTTTATTATATAAAAGATTATATCTTAAGTAAATATATCAGAAATTATATCTTTATATATTATAGTTAAAATGAACTAATAATATTATGCAGAAATAATAATAATAATAATTAGTTTACTAATCATATCCAAAAATAATTGTTTTTATAGTTTTAAAATACACAAATAAGTTAACACTATAATTTTATTATATAAAAGATATTTTTGTATTTTATTAAAAATAGTTTATTACTATAATGTCTTCCTAGTTGTTCGAACCGTGTCTAGAACAAGGTGACTAAATTGCAATTCTAATAAAAGGTTGGGAAGATCAGGCAAGGATTCTCTAGAGATTTGGAGATAAATAGTGCAAGGAATGGTTGACGAGTTGACTTTATTACTTAATGTGTGCCAAAAAGCTGATCCCCTTTTTGGAGGATCCGCTCCTCTATTTATAGAACATAGAAGCGGTTACAAAGTACATTGAATAAAGAAAAATATACAATTTTTAGGATTTGATCTTATCTAGAAGATTCTAGCTAGATTTTTGAAAATTTTCTTTGTCGGGATAGGAAAATTTATATTTCTTCGTTTGATGACGTGTCGTCCGACTTCTTTCAAGGTTTAGCGCGCTTCCGAGAAAGAATTCTTCCGAGTTGATTAGAATATCCGAGTTGAGACTTCGATATTATTTCCAAGTTGAACACTTAGCGTGTTGGGCCTATTGTTTCCCGTGGATCGAAGTAGGATCTCGGATCCACCTCCAATAATTATCCCCCCAGACTCAGAAAATTAAATCGAAATTTCTGAGTCAGAAAGTTACCTGCTTCTGGAATCTTCGGTCCACGTGTCAGTCTGCAATAGGGTTACTTGAGCGGTTTCCCTGATTTTCACCCGCTCAGTAATTATTACTGTTTGGCGTCATTTCGGCTTCCGATAAATCCCTATAAATACCACGCCATCCTCTTCTTTTACCTCTCATCTGATTTGCAATAAATTTCTCCGACTTTCTTTAGATTTCTTTAAGTCTTCTTCCGACTTCAATCCCTTCTTCGTTCTTTGCACTTTTTCTTTAACTTCTTAAAAATGGGTCTTGATGATTTTAAACTTCCGAATGTCGATAAGGGCTTAAATGCTGCCTTAGAGGGAATGAGCGCTCGTCCTTCTGGGGGATCTTCTAGGGTCACATGTTCTTCTCGTGGTCCAACTAGGGATATAGTCGAAGTCCCTTTGTCTTTTGGTCGCGGTACTTCGCGATCCTCAAAAAGGTCCAGGGTGGAACCTTTTACGATTTCTCCTCCTAGAGTCGTTACTTGTTTCGGGGCTTCTGAAGTAGGGGAATTCCCGACTTCCGCTTCACTCACGACCACTCTGACCCAAGGTCAATCTTGGAGTTTCGTACAGAGTGCGCTGACTTAATTTGTCATATCAGAATGACGCTGAACCTTCTCCCTTCTCCTGACCGGATGAAGAATCGGGAGGAATATGAGGAGGTCGCCTACTTGCTATTCCGGGTAGATTATTTTTCCGAGGTCGTATTTATTTTGTTATTTTGATGTTGATTTTCTTTAACCAAATTTGTTGGACTTCTTGTAGTTTATTGCTTGCCTTAATGGCAATATGTTCCAGCGAGAAAGATCTCGCACAAACCCGGACGAAAACGTTTAGAGGAATTCTAACCCCTCTGGTCGAGTTGGCTATAATCAACTCGAAGCAAGGGAGACTAGATCTCCGATCATAGCTGCTGAAGAAGAACTTGCTCGTTTAAAAGACGAGTTGAAGCTGGAACGTGAAAACGTTCTTCGTCTGACGGAGCAGAACACGGCTTTAATAGAGTCGCTCAAATGTGTCGAGTCTGATCGTGGGGAAGCCTTCAAATCTACCAGGAAGGCTAATGACAAACTTCAAGGGTTAACTAAGCGTTTTGAACGACGAGAAGAAGAAGATGTACCACGATCTTTATGTTCAGTTGACTAAGAGTTTCAACTGAATTGGCGCTCGATTCAACGACTTGGACTTGAACCTAGAGGCCAGGTTGACGTACGCCCAATATCTTGGGTCTATGAATGTTCTCCAATTGCTTTTCAACTGTGGTGTGAGCATCTCGGTGGCAGTTACAGACTTGATGACTGCCAAGTTGAATGAGTCAAAGGAAGTCATCAGTCAGAAGAACTTGACGCCATTGCAACCCGAAGACTTGGTCGTCCCGATTTTCGAGATTGGGGAAGCGTCGAAGAGCAATGATCAGACTAGGGATTAGTCTATCTTCTTCTTGTCTAAATCTTTGTATTTTTCAGATTCATCTCTTTGATTTCTTGTAACTGCTGATTAGCCTTTTTGAGAGTCAACTCTTTGACTCATGGTAGTTATGGTTTTGTTTCTTTCGAGTCGTCTCTTTGATTCTTGTAGTCGGCATTTGACCTTGTAATTACTTTTCTTGTGTAATGAAATACATCATTATTATTTTAATGAGAATTGTTTCTAATTTGAATTGTGAACTTTGCCAAAAATTGACTCGTTAATATGAAACAAATGGATGAATTATGAAGTTTTACTCCTGAGATCTTTTCTTGTTTGTGCGTTTAGCTAAGTTCCTTTCATAAGTTTGAAAGTTCGATCTCGTTTGTTAGGAAAATGAGTTTCATTGTTTGGCGCTTAAAGCTGAGATTTTAAGACTCAGTTTAAGTGTTTAAGAAGTTTGATCTCGGAAATAATCTCCATAATCCTATCATTTGTTCTTTAAAAGAAATTTTGAAAAATAAGAAAAAGAAGTTGTGTTCTTCCTTTTTGAGAGTTCCGCCTTTGAAGAAAGTTATGCTTTTGGGGTTTTGCTTGAATGTGAAAAATGTTTTGACGAGAACGTGGTATCGGTCAAATATGAGAATTAGATCTCTAATTGTGAGAACTTGGTCTCGGTTTAAGCGGGGTTTTCAACTTACCCTTATTATTTTCAAGAGTTTCGTCTCGGCGAGGTTTTAAGACTCAGCTATTTTGAACAGGAATTTAAGATCCGACGAGATTTTAAGACTCGGCTTCGAATATTTACGTGAGAGTTTGTAAGACTCAGTTATTTTGAACGGGATTTTAATACCCGGCAAGATTTTAAGACTCGGCTTCGGATATTTACGCGAGAGTTTTTAAAACTCGATTTTTTTTTTTGCAAGAATCTGAACTCGTCTTTTCAGAAGTTAGGGTGTGATGAACCATGTTGTGATGAGGATCCGTCCACGTACATCTTCCAAGTTTTAAGCATCTTTTCTGACTCAATTGGCACTAACTCGGGTGCTAGTTCAATCAATAAATTATCTAACACTTGAGATTTTGCACTCGTTCTCCCCTTGTATTCGATATCATATTCGCTTAACTCGATGGCCCACTTGGTTAACCTTCCGGATTGGTTTGGGCTATGTGGAATTGTTCGTAGTAGGTGATTTGTCAATACTATGATAGTATGTGACTAGAAATAAGGGCACAACTTTCTTGCCGAGGTTACTACCACTAACGCAAGTTTTTCTCTAGTCGGGTATCTTGACTTGGCCCCATCCAAAGACTTGCTCGTATAAAAGATTGGGTGCTGAGTTCCTTTGTCGTCTCGGACTAGCACACTACTTACCGTCGATGCGGAGACCGTGATATATAAGTATAGTGGCTCTCCATCTTTGGGTTTTGCAAGAATGCGCAGAGTTGATAGACACTCTTTCAATTCGGAAAAGGTGTTCTCGCACTTTTCATCCCACTTGAACTCTTTGTTTCCTCATAATAGGCTGTAAAATAGGAAACACTTATCTGTAGAGCGTGAGATGAATCAGTTGAATGCTGCTATTCGGTAAGTTAGTCGTTGAACTTCCCGTTTGATCTTTTGAGAAGGTAGTTCTTGAATTACCTTTATCTGCTTGGGGTTAGCTTCGATCCTCCTTTGAGTAACTATGTATCCAAGGAATTCTCCCGAAGTTACTCTGAAGGTGCATTTCACCGGGTTTAATTTCATTTAGTATTTGTTCAACGTCTGGAAGCATCACGCTAAATGGTCAACGTGGTCTTCCACTTTTAACGACTTGACTAGCATGTCATCTATGTAAACCTCCATTGTTTGCAGAGTTGTTCAGTAAAAATTTGTTAACCAAGCGCTAGTAGGTTGCCCCTGCATTTTTTAAGCCGAATGGCATTACTTTGTAGCGATAAGTCCCTCACTCTGTGATGAATGACATCTTTCCATATCTTCAAGGTGCATTCGAATTTTGTTACATCCCGAGAATGCATCCATAAATGAAAACAGTTCGTTGATGTTCGGAAGTGAGAAACTATCCTTTGGACATGCTTTGTTTAGATCGGTGAAATCCACGCACACTCACCATTTCCCATTCTTCTTGCGAATGACTACAGGGTTAGCTAACCAATCTGGGTACTGGACCTCGATAATCGATCCTGCATCAGTCAATTTCTTGACTTCGTCAATTACGGCTTTGGTCCTTTCTGGTCTAAGCTTTCTTCTCTTCTGCTTGATTGGCTAATACGTCGAATTGACATTTAGTCTATGACTTGCTATCTTCGAGTTGATTCCAGACATATTTTTGACGGTCTATGCAAAAGTCGTCACATTCTGCTATAAAAGTTGGATTAACTTTTCTCTAATTGGCTTGCTCGAGTTGATCCCAATGCTTACGCACTTGGAGGGGTCAGTTAGGTCAATGTTGATGAGTTCAACACTTGACTGATCTGGCTTCTCTGGAACAGAAGGTTCCGATAATGCTTTTTCTTTTACGGTTGTCGTGATCATGCAAGACTTGTTGCGGAGTTTCAACTCGGCGATGAAACAAGTCTGAGACATCTTTTGGTCTCCTCGCAATGCATAGACTCCTTTGCTCGTTGGGATCTTCATGCGCTGATGATAGGACGGCGGGATTGCTTGCATTGCGTGTATCCACGGTGTGCCAAGGATTATGTTATAAATTGGTGGTTTATCAACCACCAAGAACTTAACCCATCTTGTCATTCTGGTAACTCGGATTGCCAACTTAATAGCTCCGATTATGTTGATTGTACTTCCATCGAACGCAGTCAACGTTCTATCCACTAGTTTAAGCATGAGGTCTAATAGTGTAATTTTTTCTAATGTCTCCTTGAATATCAGATCTATCGAGCTTCCAGTGTCAATGAGAATGCGAGATACATCACAGTCAGCTACTCGAAACTCTACGAGTAGTGGGTCATTGTGACGGAAGATCACTCCTTCCGTATCTTTTTTCGTGAACGTAACCTTCGAATTCCCTGTCCTAAACCTTTGTTCGTTTGGTTCTAGATTAACCGCCACTACAACCTTTCGTTCATACCGTTTGATCGATCGTATGGTGTCATCACAGAATTATAATCCTCCCATGATTATGTGGACATTTACTCTTGTGGACTCTTTTTCTTCGGTGTCCTCGTCTTATTTTTGACGTTTTTGTTTCCCTTTAGCCTCTTTGCTTTGTCCTACCACTTTGCTTGCTGCTTCTCGCAACTCGGCTTCTTTTCTTTTATACGGTTTAAACTTGTCGGCTTCCTCTTCTGAGAGTTTGACTTTTCCCCTGCTGTACTTCTCAGCGAGTAACTCTTGCAACTGCTTGCACTTTGAAGTGGAGTGACTAGTTCTGTTATGAAAGACACAATACTCGCTCTGGTTGTACATGTTGTTAAATGGCTTTCTTCGTGCCAGGTTTTCTGTCTCGCCGACTTGGAAAGCTGTAGCCAAGTTGAATTTCCCTTTATAGTTATGTTGCCTCGGCTCTTTGTGCTCATCCTTTGACTTTTTAGCTCTAGTGTCTCGGTGAGTCCTTTGTGTTCTCGAAAGAATTTGTCTCTATTCTACATATTCTGCATGTCTCGCTGCTCTGCATAGGGCGTCCGAGATAGTGTTTGGCCTATTTACGAAAAGGTCTCTTCGTAGAGCTTTGTCTATGACCATTCCAGTTCTTAGGGCTTCGATTGCCATGTCGTCGCTGACTTTCGCTTTAGTCAGGATCTTCTTAAACCGTACGAGATACAATTTGAGAGATTCGTCGAATCCTTGCTTTAAAGACCTCAATTCAGTTGTCGAGGTGTCCTTATTGATGAATAGTGCATAATGTTTCATAAACAGTTCGGCGATTTAGCTGAAGTTATCTATTGACCCTGCTGGTAGTTTGGTAAACCAAGTTAGGGCATCGCCTGTTAGGTTTTCGACAAAAAGCTGGCAGTAGGTTGCGTCTTCTTGATCACGATTATAGGTTATATTGTTCATCATGACATTGAAGGCACACATGAATTGAATTGGATCAGTTGTCCCATCGTACAAGGGACACCTTACTCTTGATCCTCGGTTAACTGAGACTTTTTTCAGCCTTGGCACGAAAGGCGAGTTTCGAGCTTGGGCTAAAATTCCTCTAATCTCTGGTGCTGAGCTAGTAGCCTGATGAAATGGTGACCTCATGTCTTCCATCATCTTATACACCACTGATGCGTCCATCGTGGTTGACACTTATTGTCCCAGCGTGTGTTGAGTTGCGAGTTGCTCATGTCCGACTACGTTGGCTGTGTTCGGACTTGGTACTTCTTCGAATAAATTTCTCTAGACACTAGCAATCACTCCTATGTCCATTCTATTATTTTGAGTAGTCGGGAGGCTGCATCCGTTTAATCGAGACTCAATCCTATCGAGTATTTCCGAGTTTCTTCGATCATAAGCTTCGTATTGCATTATCATGTTGCGCACTAAACCTTCAATCGAAGATGGTCCTTGAGGCGGACCAGGGAGTTCAGTAGTCTCGCGGTAGTTCTCTCGGTTCTCCCCTTGAGTTTGAACAGAGTTCAAAGGCGATCCAATCGGCGAATCGTTTTTTTCTTGGAGGTTAATTTCCCTCTTTTCTAGCGAGTTGATGGTGATTTTGTCCTCCACCATTCTTCTCACATATATCCTCTTTGCTCTTAGTTTGAGAATTCCTTCAATGTCTTCTCTACAGACGGCGCTAAATGTTCGAACCGTGTCTAGCACAAGGTGACTAAACCGCAATTCTAATAAAAGGTTGGGAAGATCGGGCAAGGATTCTCTAGAGATTTGGAGAGAAAGAGTGCTACGCAAGGAATGGTTGACGAGTTGACTTTATTGCTTAATGTGTGCCAAAAAGCTGATCCCCTTTTTGGAGATCTGCTCCTTTATTTATAGAACATAGAGGCGGTTACAAAGTAAATTGAATAAAGGAAAATATACAATTTTCAGTATTTGATCTTATCTAGAAGATTCTAGCTAGATTTTCGGAAATTTTTCTTGTCGGGATAGGAAAATTTCCATTTCTTCGTTTGATGACGTGTCGTCCGACTTCCTTCAAGGTTTAGTGCGCTTCCGAGTTGATTAAAATATCCGAGTTGAGACTTCGATATTATTTTCGAGTTGAACACTTAGCGTGTTGGGTCTGTTGTTTCCCGTGGACCAAAGTAGGATCTCGGATCCACCTCCAACACTAGTAACAAAATTCTTAGACCAAAATAGACAAACACAAAAAAAAAGTTAATGATACACTTTTACTATATAAGTGATTTAGGTACATTTTAGAAAACAAATTAATTGAATAGATGATAGAGGAAATTGCAAACATGCCCCTCAAAGAATGACATTTTCATGATTACCCCCATTTTTGGATATTTTTAAAATAGGTCTCTCATAATGGAAAATGACCAAAATACCCTCAGATTATTATTTTTTATATTTTTCAAACTTTTTTCCGCAAAATTTTTTTTCTTATCTCAAAATTTTTCCAAAATTTTTTTTATAAGGATTTATAAGAGAAATTATAAAATTTTCTATAAGAGAGACTTTATAAGAGACCTTATAAAATTTACAAGGCTTTATAACAGAGCTTATAAAAATTATAAGACTTTATAAAAGAGTTTATAAAATTAATGAAGCTTTATTATAGAGCTTATAAAATTTATAAATCTTTATAAAATAGCTTATAAAATTTATAAGGCTTTATTTCATAAATTTTTTAAAATAATATATTTATTAGTTATCTTATAAAACCTTATAAATAGTAAATTTATAAGTTATTTTATAAAACCTTATAAAAATAAATTTATATGTTATCGTATAAAACTTGAGGGAACCCACCGGAAAGTTAAACTTAGTTTTCCTTCAAGTAAAGATAGTTTTCGTATTAAACCCCAGAATGTTGAGTATTTGATTTGATTTGTTATTATTCTTTTGGTTTTGTACAATTTTATAAGATATCTTATAAATCTTTGTAAGGTTTTATAAGATAACTTATAAATATACTATTTATAAAGTTTTATAAGATAACTTATAAAATTATTATTGATAAAGTTTTATAAGATCTCTTATAAACCTTTATAAATTTTTTCAAAAAATATTTTGAGTAAAAAAAAAAAACTGGCGGGAAAAAAGAAATTTGGCGGAAAATAAAAATTTGTTGTAAAAAATTTTACAAAAAAAATTTCATATTAAATTTTTTGAGGGTAATTTTGTCATTTTATATTAGTGAGGGGTATTTTTTGAAAAAATAATATTCAATGTAAAAGGGTATAAGGAAAATGACATTTTTAAAAATTCCTCTAAATAATATATTAATTACAATTGTAGAATATCAAAGAAATATATATATATATATATATATATATATGTTTGCCTCTAAATACTTTTATTTTTCAAAATTGCAAAATAATTATGGTTTGTGTTGGAGGTGGGTGTCACTCCCCTTCCCCCGACATAAATCCAACTCGGCTACTCCCATGACTTAGTTAATAATGAAACTCTTCAACATGCCTTCAATAAATTACTCAAGAAGACTAGCATATGGTCGTGTAGTCTGAATGCACTATTCCTTAGTGGGTTTTGTTTCAAATGAGTTTTCCCACTAAGGTTTTTAAAGAGACATTCGGGCTGCACCAACAAGAGACCCATTTGTTAGTATATAATTTTAGGCCCAAAACTCATCTCTGTCCTCGGTCCAAAGCTCATCTCGGACCGCGGCTCATAGTCTACTTGTCGAGGCAAATCAAGAACATAAGAAATTTTTCATATTCTCAAATAGGGAATATTTCCAAGAATCTAGGAATATCTTTTATAGATAATGTTAATCTTCCTATTAGGAAAATGAAATATTACATTGTAATCTAGGTCTAAACTTCTTCTATTCCTCTATAAATAGAGGAGACTACCTCCAAAGAGAGGACATGGGAAATTCGATACATAAGTCATATACAATCTATTATTGAATAAACACAACTCTTTACTCTATTTTTTTTTGTCTCCTTAATAATAAGAATTCTTATCAATTTCCCTTTACAAGAGATTTGATTTGGAAGAACCCTTGTGCTAAATCCTGCTCGAACAGTTTGGAAGACAAATCCATTCTTTGTTTTTTCTTTAATAATTTCAGCATATTTTCCGCGTAACACACAAGTTACTTGAAGATCTCTGTACAACATAAAATAAATATTTTGTACCATTAAATATTTTATAAATAAAAAAAACAATATAAGATAACTTACTCAGTATTTCGAAGGTTAATAGTAAGTTGTTTTGTTGGTTTTTTATTCACTTCAGAAAATTCAGTAGGGCTAACACGAATTAATTGTCCTACGATATCTATTTGAAAAGATCTCGAAATATTAACACTTACAATCAAAATTTATATAAAATTAAAAATATATATTTACTTACCAATAAGATAGATATATTTAAGATTCCATTAAGTAATTTGTGGTATTCAACAAATGATAATTCGAAAACCGAATCTGGTAGAGGATCAGTCGACTTAATTTTGGTTGTGTAAATAAAAGAGACTTTGAAGTTATGATTAAAAGTATGATAAGTTCCAGTTGCAAGAGAAACTTGTAGGTTTGTAATGATTTTAGTACTTTCTTGTTCAAAAAGTTTACTTTCTTCACTTTACAGTGAATTTTATAACCCTAAAAGATATATAAATTAATTAGAAAATATTCTTAATCAATATAAAAATATTCATATAAATATATTATTAATAACATACTTTAGAATCACAAAGAACCATATCAATGGTTTGACCATGTTCTTTAGTGTATACCTTTCAGAGTTTTAAAATCTTAACTTTAATCCTCTAAGTTTCTTTGCAGGGTTTTAAAGAAATTTTTTTTGAGAAACACATGATTAAGATAAATAAGCGAGAGAAAAAATGGTGCTAAAATCGTTGAGAGGAAAAAATAGAACTTGTTAGTGTTGTAAAATAAGTTATGGGTCGCTATCTTATATTGATTTCAATTAATATTTACTCTATTAAAATTATGATTATTTTTTGTTTGATTTTCCCTAAATTAAAGGTATTAGAATTAGGAATATCTCAATACAATATATTTTGATTGTTTTCTAATGTGTTGACCAATAATATTAATGTTTCAATCTTCATTTATTAAGATCAAAACAAACTAATTAGTTACATATTCGTTCAAAAATAAACAAAAACTATTGAACCAATTTAAATAATCGAATCTATTAAAGCTTTAATCATAAGCAAATTAATCTATATTTTTTCAAATCAAATCTTAATTGGTTAAAGATTTCTTTTTAAACCTATAAAAATCAAATTTTAATTGGTTAAAGATTTCTAATTAAACCAACAAAAATTAAATCGTAATTGGTTAACAAAGGAAATTCAAATCTTAAATGGAAAGATTCTTTTTTAAACCAATGAAAATCAAATCTTAATTGGTTAAAGTTTTTTTTTATTGTATGTTTTTATTAAAACCAAATTAATTGTAATTAAAACAAATAAATAGTTTTTAAAAAATTTTATTTAAATAAAGAGACCAATAATTAGCTAAATGGCCTTTACTCCAGTGGCCGGCGGTAAGTCCACTAAATGGCATGCGCACTTGCACATCTAGGGATCGAGTCCCACCACCTACATTATGCAGGAACTTGGCTATTGGGCCGGCTAGTTGTGGCTCATTGTTAATAAAAAAAACAAAAAGACAAATTAATGAGCTAAAACAAATCGACCAATCAAAATAAATCAAGACATTTAAAATCTCTATTATATTATTACAAAAATACAGAAAATCTTATTGTTACGGTTTTATTATAATAGAAATAATATAATTTCTATTTTTATTCTATATAAAGATAATTTATATTTCTATACTTGATAATTTCTACATAAACTCGCAAGTTAAACTAGGCTCAACTCATTTAATGAATTAATCTAAAAATATAACTCAAATTCACCTAAAATTAAGCTGAGTTAAACCAGGTTATGAGCTAAGAGTTTATATTGACACTCTGAATATTAATAACTAGAAGCATATTCATATTCGTGTTACACAGATTAATGGCAAAGCTTTTAGGATGTAAGAAAGATAATCAGAAATTATTTAGCATTCTCCAGTCATCTGTTCTGTTGCATTAAAAAGGAAACAAAGGGGAAAATTGTAATGAAACGAAATATGGGAAATAAATACAAAAGATCCAAATAGTTATACGAGCTAGCAATTAAGTGTTTTGTTCGGCTTCGTTAAGAAATAACCAAACGGCTGAGATTAAAAGGATTTCAATCAACGGTTAGAATTTAACTGAAGAGTACATACCTTTGAAGTGGGACCCATCACACACAGAGGAAAATCTTAGCGAAAGAATTCCATTTTTTTTTTTTTGATATTGGAGGCTTGCTTCTCTTAAAAAAAAAACCAAAGACCTAGAACTTAGATATTCGAAGAACCAGAGTTAATTAAACTCGTTGTCGGTCTTCTTCTTCTTTGTACTTACATTCGAGCAGTCTCTTACCTTCTCTGATATATAAAAGCAAAGAAGCTTCACTTATGATTGGGTTTGTCTCTTTGTTGATGATGAAGATTCCTATTCGAATTCAAGTGAGTGCTGTTTCTCCTCTTTTTAACAATTCTGATTTTTAGGGCTAATATTATTCGAGTAATTTGTCTATAAAGCAGTTCAATTTAGTCTAGGGGTTTGCACGAGACATGGCATAGTGTCTTTTCGATGTGAGAATTGGTTCCAATTTCAATTTGAGGTCAATTTTGTCTCCTTGTTTGTCTACTTCCAAGATTGGGCTTCTTCACTTTCTTTTTTCGTTTTTGATTTCTATCTGGATATCAAGATCATCTTTTCAATTGCAAGACAATATTTTTATCTTTGATTCTGAGTTTAAACATTTAATGTCAACTCATTTTAGGCTTTTATTTGCTTTGAATGGTTTTACTGTTAGAGATCTATATTCTCTTTGAGCAAGCGTTTCTATGTGACAAAAAAATTGAATGATGATTGCTTAAGCCAACAGAACCATATTTAGTAATATCTTCTTCCTCTACTTCTTTACTGCAGGTTACCTTTTGATAGTTTGAGTGCTACTGCTAGTTTGCGAGCCTTAGGTAGGAGTTGGTCATGAGTGGTTTGGGAAGAAAACGTGTTTCTAAATGGGACTCTAAGGAAGACGCAAATCATCATCATCAGTCTATAGTAAATGCAAAACCAGGTTCTTATTACCGTGACAAAGAGCCTGAGCCTGTCCGGTTCAATGGAGAGAGTAATAGTAATAGGAGGTCTGCTGCTGCGGATGACCAGCACTCCGGCGAAGCTAGGACTAGAAGCAGAGTTTCACAAAATAATGATAACAGCTATTATTCTGATCAAGATGATAGGCAACATTTCTTCCGTAGGTTAGTGTTTGAGTTGTTGTAAAATATTTAGAAAAATAGAGACTCTTATTTAATTGCTCTTCAGTTCTTGCTTTAAGTCTCTTTTTGTTGTTCTAGGAGTGGGAGTAGAAGTAATAGCAGAAGCAGAAGCCGTAGCAGAAGCCCAGTTTATAAAGGGAGACGAGATACAGGATCTTATGACAGACACAAGACCAGAACACGAGGTTCACCTTTGCCAATTAGGGAATTCAATAAGCGAGCTAATGATAACCAGTTCGATCAAAGTAGTGATTATGGTTGGGACGATAGAGTTAGAAAGCCAAGGGAGACTAACTACCACACTGATGATTTCAGAGAACAACCGTTGAAGAAAGGTGTGAGGTCTTCTGACTATAACACTGACTTTTCTGAGGATCATTCGAGAAGGGAGCTTTTACATGATGGCATTCCAGACCCAAGATTGAGAAGGCACAGAAGCGAATTTGTGGGAGAGAAAGATTCACAAAGAAGAGATGGTGATGGTGAAGGGGAATTCCACAGGAGTTCGAATATTCCGTGCAAATTTTTTGCGGCAGGGTTCTGTCGTAATGGCAAGTATTGCAGGTTTTCTCATCATGGTTCTGATAGAAAGCCGCCTCAAGATAACAACTTTTGTAGACAGGACAATGATAATTATAGTGGTCATACTAAGTGGAGCGATGTTGAAAGATTGGATAATGGAAAACTAGGTGGGATCGAAGTTTCTCGTGTCAGTAAGGGATTTTCTGAATCTAAAGGGAACGGTAGTGGCTGGATTGATGACATGGAGATGTCTCCGGATTGGGATTACGGAGTCAAATCTTTACAGAACCCCGTGAAGGAAGAGCATGGTGTTGGTAATATCGGTCAGAGTTCACAATCTCGAGTTCTTAAAGATGATTTGGTGACTAATTATGATCGGAAGAGTAGTGGTATGCTTTTACATGGCAGCAAAACTATGGTTGAGAAACCTTTAACGAGTTCGCATCAGAGTTACAGTAACCCAGTGAACGTTCCTCCAGTTCAAGCATTTAATCAGAATCATAATGTATTGCCGTACCAAAGCTCACTAACAGCTGGAGGAAGTCAACAAGTGCCACCTGCTTCTGCTGCAGATTTGGCAGTAGGCTCAAACCTGAGCAATCTTGAAAGTGGACAAGTTTATCAAAATAATCCTCATTCAACGGTGGATAAACCTGTTTTGGTCCAAAATACCGTGAGTAAGGAACAAATCGATCAGATTAGCAACATTTCAGCAACTTTAGTGCAGTTTCTTGCAAATGGGCAACCCATTCCACAGCTTAAACAGGCATTGCAACTGCCGTTGCATTCAGAATCACCAATGGCTGTTCAACCAAATCAGGCTACTACTGCATTACACGCTCAAAGTAATTCCATAAGTAGTAATCCAAATCAACTATGGGGACTTGGGATGAGCACTGGCTCTGAAGGAGTCCCAGCTGTTACTGCATCACTGGTAAGCAATATCGATGGGACTCAAGTGCCAGAGCTTAATCCCAAGGTTTCTGAAGAAAATGGGGACAAAAAGACTGATGAAGCTAGCAAAGAAGAAGAGGTTAAGAAAACTGAAGAAGAAATTAATGATGCTGAAAACGTTGGAGATGAGGATGAAGATGATGATGATGGGAGCGACGAAGAAAACAAGAAAGAGAAAGATGTGAAAGGAATGCGTGCGTTTAAGTTTGCCCTTGTCGAGGTTGTTAAAGAGCTTCTAAAACCAGCTTGGAAAGAAGGTAAGATGAAGAAAGATGGTTACAAAAGCATAGTGAAGAAAGTAGTTGAGAAAGTGACCAGTACAATGCAAAGTGGAAACGTTCCTCAAACACAGGAGAAGATTGATCATTATCTCTCCGCTTCAAAACCAAAGCTTACCAAGCTAGTTCAGGTTCCTTGATACATAACTCTTACCTTATGCTTTCTATAAGTTAATAAACCGCAAGCACACAATGTTCTTAATTGTTATTTTTCTATCTCCAGGCATATATCAGCAAAACCAAGAAGACCTAATTTGAGTTGGTCTCTCATGTTTTCTAAACACAATTTTATCTCTCTCCATCATCATTAAGCTTCAGAGCTGCAGTGGAACATGTTGTTAGTTTTATTCTTACCTGTTTAATTATCCCTATAGTTTTTCCTCCTCACTTTCAAAACATACCGACATGGTTCCGATCTGATGGACCAAGATTCCGTTTATGTCTTTTTTTCATTCGATAAAACTTAGAATCAATTTCAGTGATCCTTCATCTCTTTGTGACAATGTTGTTTGTCTTTGAGCCCTTTTTCTTATGATTGTTCTCAACATAACTAGTAAGAACATTTAAGAACAACATAACTAACATGTAAAATTATCAAATTACTATTGTAATTGTTCCAACTTAATAAAGTTATTCCTATTGGTCATTGAACCGGTTTTAACCGGCCTGTAACTTTGTTCCCGCCATTTAACTCTTCACTTCTCATCTCATCTATCTGGAAAAATTAAAAATTGGGAATCTGGCGAGAAAAACAAAAAAATCTAATTCGGTGTGATTGTGACTGATACACTTCTGAAACGACGGAGATGGCTTCGTCCACATCTAAAACCCTAATGGATTTTTTTCAACCTGCTAAACGCCTCAAGATTTCCCCATCTTCTTCCTCTTTCCCCGTCGCAAGTGGTTCTCGCGGTTTGGGTTCTTTAGCAAACTCGCCGCCTCGTGTAACCGTTACCAGTTCCGTCGCCGATGACTCATCTGGCCTTACACCTGAACAGGTCTCTCGTTCCGAGTTTAACAAGTTCGTCGCCAAGTCCAAGCGTAACCTCGCCGTCTGTTCCGAGAAGGTCACAAAAGCTAAAGGTAATTTTTCTTTCTTTTTTTTTTTCTTTTTCTAGTTGATATCTTGTCATATAGTTTCTACCATTATTCATTTTACACTTTCTCGCGGTTTGGGTTTTTTTTTTGTGATGGAAATTGCAGCTGAAGGACGCTGCTTCGTGCCGTTGAGTGAGCTCTTAGTTGAAGAATCATGGCTTAAAGCTCTTCCTGGAGAATTGGATAAACATTACGCCAAAGCCCTTTCTGATTTCCTTGAACGTGAGATCATTGCTGACTGTAAAAGCCCTCCGATATATCCTCCGCAGCACTTAATTTTCAATGCCCTTAATACAACTCCTTTTGATCGAGTTAAAGCTGTTATCATCGGTCAGGTACGGCATTTGGAGTGAGCATTAGTTTCGTATGGATTCCTGTTTATGCTTTAACAAGTTTATTCTCTGTTCTATTAGGATCCTTATCATGGACCTGGTCAAGCTATGGGATTGTCCTTCTCTGTGCCTGAAGGAGAAAAGATTCCATCTAGTCTGTTAAACATATTTAAGGAGCTTCAGACAGATGTTGGCTGTTCTGTCCCACGTCACGGTAATCTACAGAAATGGGCTGTGCAGGTAAATAGAATTTCTTTGTGATCTCTCTACTTATCTTTGCCATAAATTCTCAATTTACTTGGAGGAGATCAAGCAATTCACTTTTGAATCTCCTTTTTAGGGCGTGTTGCTGCTGAATGCTGTTCTTACAGGTAATGTCTCTTATTGTGTTACGACCTTATAAGTTTTAAGCTGTCTATCATTCTCGCAAATATTTTGGTTACCTTGCCTTCATATCCAGTGAGGAGTAAGCAACCTAATTCACATGCAAAGAAAGGATGGGAACAATTCACCGATGCTGTTATTCGAAGCATCTCACAGCAGAAGGAAGGTGTTGTCTTTCTCCTCTGGGGAAGATACGCTCAAGAGAAATCCAAGTAGGTTTGATTTTATGAATGTGATACAACTGATGAGAAGACTAATTAACTGAATTTCTCCTTTTGATTTCCATAATATTAGAACCTGTTAGACTCCATTGTTTATCCTGTATGAGATCGCAACCTTTATTCATAATTATACAGGTTAATAGATGCGACTAAACATCACATACTCACAGCAGCTCATCCATCTGGTTTGTCGGCAAATAGAGGCTTTTTCAACTGCAGGTTGGCTCAAGTCCAGTAAATCTGTCTTTTATCTCTCATGCCTTTTCGTATGCATAATGTAACCAGTGTTTACTTGAGTCTGCAAGACATTACATGACCTGCAATTGTCTGCGTATTATGCTTATGTTAGCCCAACTGCTGAATTAACAGTAGTGTTCCACTTTTGAACAGGCATTTCTCTCGAGCAAACCAGCTACTCGAGCAAATGGAGATTCCTCCCATAGACTGGCAACTTTAACTTCTTACTTGCAGTCTCATAGCGAAGGCGAAGTAATGATTATTAACGGGGAGCCAACCATTTTTTGTAGTCTCTTTTTGGCGAAGAAAGCTTGAGGCTTTTAACAATTCGGATGCCTTCTTTTGTGGATTATGTTATCACGGAAACCCTAGATGACTTGCATAGGCTGTCAAAGATTGTTAGCTCTGAGTATGGCTCAGTAGTAGCAATCTGTTTTCATTTTTCAGTCTTTAAGGGTGTGTATTATATAAGTGCTGCTCAATTGTAGAACTGCCTCTGATGATAGATAATGGGATAATTTAAGAAGTATGGAAATGCATGAAAGAAAGAAGCATAAGACATTGAGCTGCATAGAAACCACAGTTTTTACTAAAAGGATAAGTCTATGGAACGCCTTTGATAATGTTATTCCTGAGTTCAATGGCATGTCAAGAAAACATAAATATACAACTTTGAATCAAAATTTACAGGAGCAGTTCCTCCTATGTTCTATGGTCACGGATTTTTCACAAATAAGATACAAAAGCTGCATTACCACCCAGTATGATTTTTGTTTCTGTATTGACCAAAACAAGCTCCAAATGTTGCAGGAGAAAACAAAAATAACATATTTGGCTCACACTCTTCTTCTCATGTCTTATGTTTCTTCCTTAAATTTCTTATGGTTGGCAAGTGCCTTTCAATTAAATGTGGACACCCGAAAAACGTTAAAAGATTCCGGCAACTCTTTTCACCATCTTCTTCTCTTCCTTGTGAACTTAGATGGCTTAAGTAAGTCTTGCCTTCATAAATATAGCTAAGCTGTTGCCACAGCAAAACACTTAGCCCAATCGCTACAGAAACACTAGCCACAAAGAGGTAGACTAAAACAAGGCCTCGAACAGAGATGAAAATAGCTTTGGCTATGTAAGCAAGAGTAATATTTTTCACTGCTCTCAGAACTGTAAAGCTATTACCATGGGCCACATCGGATACATTCACACCTCCATGTTCCAAAGGTGGCAAGATATGAATCAAGGTATACACACACATAAAAGCAGCGTAGATTGTGCTTATGACAGCTGAGATAAGGAAAGCTATAAATTGTTTGTGATTACCAGCCCCAACACAGTTCCCAATCTGCAGATACACAAGGAAAGTCATTAGCGTTAAGCCCTTAACCAGTAGATTAAGACACCGAGGTTTAGGGTATCGATGACCGAGTCTAGTATCAGAGGACTCTATGATTGGAGAAGATTAGAATATTACATAAATAAAGCGATATACCAGGTACCAGTAAATGTGATCTATCTAAATACTAAAAAAGTAATTATCAATAGTGTATCACCACACAATGTAACCTACAAAGGCCATTTTTTTTCAGCAGATATATGTATAACTAAAGAGAAACCTGCAAAATTCATGAGACTTACAAAGGGGCAATGGTGATCCATGTCCACGACACACATGCCACATGTGCGGCAGTGATGGGTTCTAGGTGACTTGGGTTTGGAGCAGTAGTGACAAAAGGTATAGTTGTTAAGTGCGCCGTTCCCTACTTCAGGGTGGGTTCCATAAAGTATATCTGTTGGTCTGCCGGCACATTTAAAAGCAACAAGAATGAATGTTGAGAGCGTTGATATTGCCAGAAACGCTGTTGTAACAGAATGGAAAATTCCACAAGCCAAGCTAATTGAGAACAGGACAGGATACGCAGCCCAAATCCCACCACCTGTAGTTTTTTTTCCAGAAAGAGTATATTGACAGGGAAATGAGAAAAATATAATCTTAAAATTATGGAATTCTTATCTTGAGGAACTTACATATCACAAAGAGCATAAAAACACCAAGGATAACAACAAAACAACGGTCACGGAATCGTCTCAACCCGATTCTTTTGGGTTCAGGTCTGACTGGATTCTGATTTGTGATTGCACCACACCATCCACACTTGAAAAGAGGTGCATATGATGGAAGAACCAGGTTTAGTCCACAGCCCCAACAAATTGCTTCATAATCCTCAGTTATGGTTGTAACAAAACTTCCCTACAGAAAAAGCAGACACTTATAACTGCAATGGTCTATTAATCGCTCTTTTAAAGTTCTCTTTCATCTATGCAAGAGAAAAGTTCCACTACGCAAGGGTCACTCTACTATTGGATGCATCAATGTGTAAACACTGCACTAACACTAACGAAACCCAGCTTCAATGAAAAAAAATTTGCACCTCACACATAATGCCAAATTTGATGAAATTTTCATTCTTTTTTCCTGCACTTTCGAATCATACAATCTGCAGTAAGTATACAAGACCCAATTGACACTCATAAGCTTTTCCAATATCCACACCTAAATCAGTAAATCAAACAAGCAAAAATGAATTGTTGTAATTTGCCAAATATTTCTAAGGTTGTATCTAGTATCCACACACTCAGGCATCACAAAACGAAATCTATAAGACAATGCAGTGAAGTTGGGTCAGAGAGAGAAGAATCCAACTCACCTGAGAAGACTCTTCCATATTCGGTATACGAGAAAACAAGGCTTCTTCAGAAATCCAGAAGTTTGGTGAGAGTTAAAAACAAAACTCAGAGAAAATCCAAAAGCTCTTCTGGAATGAAATCAATAGAATCACCCCAAAATGTCTTCTCCTCTAGCTTTGGATGAATAACATATCCTAAACCAATAGAATCGATATCAATTCCAGAAGAAACCGCATCAATCATCTGCTAATCAGAGACGTTAGGTTAATATACTAATGGATTAAGCACGTTTCGCTGATTGATTTTCTGTCAGATTATTCGAAGTCTCTAATCTCGGGAGACGACCAGAACTATCAGCTCCCGTAAAGCTATGATCTTTGCGTAAAGATCTGATGACTTGTTGTCAGATTTATCGCAATCGGTTGACCACGAGACAAAGGTTCATAAGTATTTTAAAAATTGATCGTTTTTAGTATTCACAGATACGCATCTGAAAGAAATTGAGAAACTCAAAAGCGTCCTTCTCTCTTTCTAACTCTAAATAGCAATTTACCGAAAGCCACCGTTAGCAACGGCGATGGCAAACACCGGAAAGTTTTGATCGGAAATAGGGAAGAAGAGAAAGCTGAACACAGCGGCGAGAAATGATTTATTTGCTTATCTCTCCCTTGATTTTATGCTTATTTTTGTCCCTCCTAAAATGTTATCTTTAATATTATTTTAACCCGAGTACGAGTAATAATATTTTAACGAAAATCAAATCCTTGACACATTTAAT
Organism: Lepidium africanum; assembly: GCA_900406405.1. Classification (NCBI taxonomy): domain Eukaryota; kingdom Viridiplantae; phylum Streptophyta; class Magnoliopsida; order Brassicales; family Brassicaceae; genus Lepidium; species Lepidium africanum. The sequence continues at coordinate 40,917 of OVAX01000479.1, forward strand.
TTGATAAAACTTGAGAGTCAAGCGATTGATTAATGAATCAAATCTAATGGTAAGGTATTATTGCCCAGCGACGTGTACGGTTCAGATTAACTTTTACGCATAAAGAAAAAAAGGAAAATAAAAATAAAAAGGAGCGACTTTCTATTTACCCGAAGTCAGAGAGAACCAGAGATCTATATAAATACCCTAAAATCTCTCTGGTAAAAGTTAAAAACCCTAAAACTCGAACAGTCTCGCTTGTAATCGATCATGGGCAAGTCTAGCAAGAAATCCGTCGCTCTGGTAGTCGTCTTTCTCTTTTCATCTTTTCTTACACTCTGTTTTGTGGTTCTGTTTTGAAGATCATTATTGAACTGTTGTTTTTATTTTGATTTTCCAGGTTGAATCTGCACCTGCTTCAACGACAACAACACTGAAGAAAGGTTTTTCTTTTTTTATTTTATTTTGCATGCCTCGTTAATCATCAAATTTGAGTCTCCTCTTATTTGTGCTTGGATGATTTGGTAACCTGTTGTTAGCTGAAGGAGTATATTGTTTTGTGTTCTACGAGAGTGTTTCATTCAGTTTTGGCTATCTGTTTATGCTTTCTCAAGTTATATTCATGGACTAGTTTGAAAACCATGGTGGATTTTGAATTTTTTTGTCTCTTCTTAGGTAAGAGAGATGCGGAACATGTTTTGGACATCCAAGTTGTAAAGAAACAGAAGAAAGAGTTAATTTCTGCCGTTCAGAAGGAGAAAATTGAGAAAAAGGCACCGAAGACGAAGGTAGTGACTAGCAGCAGCTCTGACTCATCAGATTCATCTGATTCTGAGGAAGAGCAAGAGGTATGAATGTTTGAGTTGAACTTATTTATAATGTTTTGGCTTTACGTATTTTGTTCCATTTAATTTGCTTTTCAGATTAAGAGAGTGAAAGTTGTTCAATCCAAACAGGAAGACGAGTCTTCTTCCGAAGAAGAATCTTCAGATGAGGTTAGTTTATGTTTCCAAATAGTCTTGTCCTCATCTAAAGGTGTGTCTATTGTGGCTTATTTTTCAAATTAATATCAGGATATTGGTGCAACTATGACGCCAGCTGCTACAAATGGTTCATTGAAGTCCACCTCAGAAGGCAGTTCTTCTTCTGAAGAATCATCTTCAGATGAAACTTCTTCGGATGAGGTAGGATTTGCATGACAAACACACTCTCATTGTTGGAGAAATATCCCATGTTTTCTTTACAATTTATTTTACATATTTTGGAACCTGCCCCGGCAAAGAAGCAACCAGTAGCTTTTAAGGAAGACAAGGAAGAGAGCAGCTCATCTGAGGATGAATCTTCTTCAGAGGAGGTATGAATTGCTACATATTTTCTCAATATTAGAAAAATGCCCTAAGCTTACTTTGAAGTTTTTGTCTTTGGTAAAATATAATTAGGAAACTTCCCCTGTGAAGAAGCAACCAACAGCCCTTACGAATGTCAAGGCAGACAGCAGTTCATCCGAAGATGAATCTTCTTCGGATGAGGTAGGAATTGCGTTTTACATGTTATTGCAGTGTCACAGCTCACAGGAATATAATATGTTTACTTAGAATTTTTTTTCGTTAAAACACAATCAGGAACCAGCCCCTGCAAAGAAGCAACCTACAATTGTTACGCAAACTAAGGCAGAAAGCATCTCATCTGAGGATAAATCATCTTCAGGCGAGGTATAACTTGCATCAACACATATTAGCTTAGCGATAGAAGAATGTTGCAAGCTTAATTTACAATTTTCCTTTTGACAAATATTAATTAGGAAACTACCCCTGTGAAGAATCAACCGCCAGTCGTTAAGAATACGAAGGCGGAGAATAGTTCATCAGATGATGAATCTTCTTCAGGCGAGGTAGGATTTGTGTTATACATGTTGTAGCTTAATGTTACGGGAATACCATATGCTAAACTTTACATTTGTTTTATTGTGCTCTTAAAGGAATCGGTTCCTGCAAAGAAGCAGCCTATAGTTGTTAAGCAAGCCAAGGTGGAAAGCAGCTCATCCGAGGATGAATCATCTTCAGAAGAGGTAGAACTTGCATCAGTACTTGTGAGCTCAACTTGTAGATAAATGCTACAAGCTTAATTTACAATTTTCTTTTGACAAATATTAATTAGGAAGCCAGCCCTGTGAAGAATCAAGCACCAGTCCTTGGGAATGCCAACGTGAAGAGTTCATCGGAGGATGAATCTTCTTCGGATGAGGTAGAAATTATGTTATACATGTTAGCTTAATATTATAGGAATATAATATAGTAATTATGAAATTCGTTTTAGCTTAGTGTTATAGGAATATCATATTGTAATTATCAAATTTTTTATCTTGCTGAAAAAATTATTAGGAACCAGCCTTAACTACAAAGCAACCAACAGTGGTTAGTAAGGCCAAAGCAGAGAGCTCATCATCTGAGGATGATTCCTCTTCCGACGAGGTAAAAATCGCATCACCACACTTGATTCAATGTTATAGGATCCTTATATGTTTTGTTATTTGTGCTTTGATAAAATATATAATAGGAAACTACTTCTTTGAAAAAGCAACCAGCAGCTATTAAAAATGCCAAAGCAGAGACCAGTTCATCAGATTCTTCTTTGGACGAGGTAAAGTTGTGTTATACATTTTAGTTCATTGTTACAGTAGTATCATATGCTTAATATGAAATTCGTTTTTTGATAAACTATATTTAGGAACCTACCCCTGCCAAGAAGCAACCAACAGTTCTTAAGAATGTCAAACCAACTACAAAGGATTCATCATCCTCAGAGGAAGATTCTGATGATGAGGTTTGTTTTGACACAATGTCTATTTATTCTTATACTATATAAACATGATAATTTCCGTGTCTATCTATTGTGTTATTTCTTAAGATTTGGATTTTATAATGTATATATATTACTTTTATATTTTATATCATTGCTTCACTTTCAGGAAAGTGATGATGAAAAACCTCCGACCAAGAAAGTAATCATGTTCTTGACTAAGTTATTTTTCATCGTTTTGTTTCAGAAGTGACAATTGACCTGTTTTGTAGGCTAAAGTTGCATTAACAAAACAAGAAAGCTCTAGTGATGAATCTTGTGAGGAATCTGATAAGGAGATTAAAGATGAAAAAGTAACCCCAAAGAAAAAGGTACCAATAATGTTGTTTCCTTTTGGTATCCTGTAGGAATGATATTTCTCTGTGTAATGTACTTGCTAATGTTTGATCACTTAACCAGAACGAGGATACAGATATTGAAATGGTGGATGCAGAGCAGAAATTAAATGAAACGCAGGTAAAACTCCATCCGATAAAGTTATGTTATGAATGTTATTCCTTAGTTATGATTATTTCTTTGGTTAGAATGCTTTATGTAATGTCTTATTATTGGTTGTCTCGTTTTATGTAAAATATTTCTTTTTCTATTACAGCCAAAGACATCAACCACTCAGATTCAGGGAGGAACAAAGACCCTATTTGCTGGAAATCTTTCCTTTAAAGTTGAGAGATCTGACATGTAAGTATAACATTTTTTCTGGTTATCCCCGATAAAGGTTGTCTGATATTTCTAGCCTATATACAGAGATAATTTCTTCAACAAAGTTGGTCGAGTTGTCGATGTTAGACTTTCTGCACATGAAGATGGCAGTATGAAGGGATATGGGCATGTTGAATTTGCTTTTGCAGAAGCAGCTCAGAAGGTAAATCTTATTGGTTATTTTGAAATCATTAAGTTGATATTGCAATTATAACTACAATGATTTGATATATTTTTGATGTTTTGAATGTAGGCATTGAATCTACTAAATGGTAAACCATTACTAGGCCGTGAGATTAGGCTTGATCTTGCTCACGAGAGGGGTGCATTTAGTACTCCACGTAGCAGGTACTTTTCTAACTTGCCATATGAGCATGTTGTGAAAGTTAATTACGTGTGTTTGTTTTCACGCTAATATCATTTTGCTGGAATTTTTGCAGTAATGCTGTTGGCAACAACCAGAGAAGTGGCAAAGGAAGTCAAAGTCGAACAATTTATGTTAAAGGATTTGACACTTCTCTTGGCGAAACTGAAGTAGTATACTCTTCTACAACCTTCTTTTAACTAATTCTACATGATATGATAGCTATTTGTGTTAATATCTGAAACAAACATTGAAAATCTGTAACGAACATGATCAGATCAAGAGTGCACTGAAAGAACATTTTAGTACTTGTGGAGAGGTGACAAGGATTGCTGTTCCTACAGATCGTAACACTGGTGTTATCTCAGGGTTTGTAACTCGTCTTTCCCTTGTTAGTGGATGATTCTAATGATGAAAAGACTCATGGAACAGAAATTTTCTTATTCTTTTAGGAATGCATACATTGATTTGAAGGATGGATTCGATAAAGCTTTGCAACTGAACGGCAGTGAAATGAAAGGGTGGAACATAGTGGTTCAAGAGGGTAGACCAAGAGATGTTAGCGGTGGTGATCGACTCTCAAATAACGGACCTGGAAGGAGCGGTGATGACCGTCAAGGTAGAGGACCTGGTAGGCGTCCTGGTAGAGGACCTGATGGGGGTCCAGGTAGAGGACCTGATGGGCGTCCAGGTAGAGGACCTCGTGGGCGTCCAGGTAGAGGACCTGGTGTGCGTAACAGTAATGGACGGGGACCTAGCAAACCAAGTATAACAGCAACAGCCCAAGGTCTATTTTTTTCTCCTAACCTTTTTTGCTGTTTTGTAGAATCAGTATTCTTATAAACTTGTTTTTGTATGTCTTGTAGGGAAGAAGACTGTCTTTAATGATGAGTAGAAAGCATTTCGTTGAAGAGAGTTCTTGTTTTTCTTATCGTTTTAGCTTTGAGCTCATTTTGGCCTAAATTCTTTTGCTCTACTCTCTTGCCCACTGAAACGCAAAGCTTTACGGATGAGTTACTCTTTTTATAATCTCAAGATTTTTGTTGATTTTTTTTTCTGAAACATCGTAGTTTTTTCTGCTCAATTTTTGAATAGATCTCTTGAGAAATTGCTTACGAAAGGATTTTATCTAAGTGCACTTTTTTCCTTACTTCCTCGTATGGATAAGAATAGTTTGCGGAGATTAGTCCTATTGTTAGTCCTGTATATTTAACAACATTAGTTGCTGCGTCTATAAATGACAAGCTCTCTTTCCTTCAGTTCAACTGAAATTTTAATTAGTCGTAGAGCTTAAAAGATAACAACTATTGAAATAGTTAAATACCCTTGTATGTAGTACCGATATTTTTTGGTGGGGATTAAACTGCAAATTTTTAGGTGTGATCCAATATATATATTTTATAAATTGTTAGCATAAATTACAAAGATTGTGTTTTTTTTTATAATTTATTAAAACATAAATCTTCTTTTTACTTGTTATTGAAATTTTTTATTATTATATAACATAATTTATGAAATAAATGTGGACATTTGTTGTATTGAGAATTTTTTTGAATAATCTAGATATTTGTATTGTTTGGATCCAGATCCGGCTAATATAAATATTCAATCCTGATCACCATGGTCGAGAGTTTTCTTTTGGCTCAATATGGTAAGACAATTATCTACAAGACTATAACAAATGCTAGGGTTGATGACTTATTTCTCTCTGTGCTACTTTCTTCTCACATAAAAAACAAAAATTCTATTTATTGGTTGTTTATTTTGTGCGTGAACTTTTTTTATTTTTCTTTTCAATGAACTATTACTATTAACTATATTAATACGCTCTTAATTAGATTCAAAAATCGTTTATTATAGTATTTAGCGGCATTTCAGTCCTGCGTTAGGACACAAAACACAATCGTTTAGCTAAATGAATTTGGCTTAGTAAACACCCAAAAATGAGGTTGTTTTCACATGTGAAAGAAATTTTTTTTAAAAAACAATAACTAAAACGCTGCGTAATTGAAGAGAGAAAGACTCGAGACACTTAACAGAAAGATTTGGGGATTTTCTCAGAAATTTGGGTTCATCAATTCATCTAGTTGAATTGGTGAAATAGTGATGTCGTCGTCGAGTTGGTGGTTTCCATCTTTGTCGAGCATATAGTGAACATAGTGACCCATCTGATCAGGAATTCATGGTTAATGAAAGCAAAGATGTCGAGATGGGTGCTAGTGTCGAAGGCGACGACGATGGGATCAATCACAGAGGTAAAACAGCGGAAGAAGACGGCAACACATGTGTTGTTGAAGAAGAAGGAGGTAATGGTGCAGAAGGAGATAACAGAGATATTGAGGAGTCTGAAGAAGAGATCATGGAGAGGTATGAGTTCGAAGTAGAGGATGATGTCTGTAATTGGTTTGATGAGCTTAAGATTCCTAGGAACACAATTCTAGAAAGTGAAGATGAAGATGAGGAGCCGATGGTAACTAGGAATAGAAAAATTAGGCGTTCAACTGATGAGAAATTGACACTTGGTAGACGTTTTTTTAATTGTTTTTGAGTTTAAAGAAACGGTTCTGAATTATGCTCTAAAGGCCAAGAAGAACATCAAACAAGATAAATGGGAGAGAAACAAAATGAGTTTTGTATGTGCTCAATCGAAAGAATATAGGTGGAGGGTTTATTGCTCTTTTGATGAACCAAGTAGTATGTGGCTGTTAAAGATTTTGTGTAACTCTCATGTTTGCAGTTGGAATGGTAGATGTAAGTTGCTTAAGAGCCCAGTAATTGCTCGCCTCTGTATGGATATGTTGAGGGTCAACCCCAACTCACTAATGCCTATTGACATCCAAGCAATTCTCAAGTTTGCACACATAAGAGGCTACGCAGCTGAGCTTAGCATATCAAATCTCAGATTCACTATTCGCGTGGACACAATTAGTAATGCAGCTGGAGAAGATATCTTCAACCGTTTTATGATTGTCTTGGAGCAATGAAGAGCTCCTTCTACTTTTGTTGGCCAATCATTGGCATAGATGAAACCTTTTTGAAGCATAATGTTAAAGGATGCTTATTGACTGTCATTGCTCATGATGCAAACAACCAAATTTACCCAATAATATGGGCTGCAGTGCAGGCTGAGAATGCAGAGAATTGGCTTTGGTTTATCAACCTTCTAAAGTCAGACTTGAACCTTTACGATGGAGAGAAATATGTGATCATGTATGACAGCTCAAAAGTACACATTTGTTTGATGGTTGTGATTGTTTTGGTGGTTTTGTTACTGTTTTGGTGACTCTTTTTTCTTACAGTTTCTGAATGATATTTTGATGCAGGGAATTATCAGTGCAGTTAAAACAGAGTTACCAAATGCTAAACACAAAATGTGTGTTAAGCATATTGTTGAAAACCTGAAGAAGAGACAACCGACAAATGAATGGATCAAAGCACTTGTGTGGCCCTTAGCTTGCAGCTACAGTCGTGCTGAATTTCAAGGTAGACTTAATCACATCAGAGCTGCTTATATGAGTTTGTATGAGGAGGTCATGAAGGAGGAACCAAAGACTTGGTCTAGAACTTACTATAGACTAGGTATCTATTTTGAGGATGTCAACAATGCAACAAAGTCGTTTAATGCCACAATAGTGAAAGCAAGGGCCAAGGCATTGATTCCAATGATGGAAATTATTAGAAGGCAAGAAATGGCTAGGAACAGTAAAATGAATGAAAAAATTGAAAAGTGGAGACAACCAATTACCGAGTATGCGGTGGACATTCTAGAGAAGGAGAAAGAATGCGATGCGTTGTGTTATTACAAAAGGAACACATGGGCTGTTCAAAGTTTCATTAGATGGTAATTCACGTTATGTGAATTTTTTTGCTGCAAGGTGTGAATGTTCATGTATGATATGACAAATCACAGGAGTGCCATGTGAACATGCGTATGGAACGATAACTGATATAATGCAGTTGGTTGCAAGAAATTCCCTAAGGTTAAGGTTAGAAAGGTATGGTTTTGGTTATGTTTTATTACATTGCTTCTGCTTGGTATTCTACTCTCTTTGTTTAGTATTTATATTGTTGTACATGGCTTCTCTTTCTAACTAGGGTGGAGTTGATACAGCTAATACACTTACACAGACACAACCGACACAAGGAGACACTCAATAATGTATGCATAATCATTATTGCTTATTAAGTCTTTTACTCTTGTGGTTGACGAAGTAGCTTTGTGCACTCTTTCAAACAACATAAATGATAAATTACCAAGGTTCATTTCAATACACTACCATAACACAACACTACAACTTAGATACTACAACCATAACACCAACTGTCTTCATAGTAGAATGCTTAAGTTCCACCATACTCTCCTTCGAAATCTTGAATTCCTTGTTAATCTTCTCAAATAATACTTTTTGTTTCTTCAGATTTCCACCATTTCCTTATTCAAATCGTTCACATCATCCACCATTTTTTTCAGTTTATCTTCAACAACCATCAGTTCCTTTACAAATAGCTTCATCGACCCACTTGAGCAAATGTTCTTTCTTTCTCTCTATCTCACATATATGACGAATTACAGAATTTAAACTCGAATTTATATAACTGCGAGAAAGCTATTTACCTTCAATGATACATAGCACCTGTAAAACCTCCGACATGGATTATATGTGGTCTTTGATGTGATGTCACAATCTTCTCACCACACCAACACAATTTCGGCACCCTAGTTGGAGAATCTCGGTGTACAATTCGGTTAGAACTCGAAGAATAACTCATTTTTTTTCGAAACTGAAAACCTTAAATTCCAATTTCAAAATTAGAGACGAAGAATAATGTGTCTGCTTCTTTGTGTTTTTATTTTCTTTCACAGGTGAAATCGGTGTCGTTTTGGCTGTTTACTAAGCAAAATTCATTCAACTAAACGATTTTTAAATCCAATTAAGAGCATATTAATATATTTAATAGTAACAATTCATGAATTAAAACAAAAAGTAAAAATATTCATAACACAAAATAAAGAGCCAATAAATACAAGTTCTTTTTTTTTTTTGGTCAACGGCAAGAAATTTATAAATAACCAAAATAGGAGAAGTTTACATCAAGAATCATAAGTTGTCTCTATGATACGTCTAGCAAGAGCATCAACTTTATGATTCAAAAATCTGGGAATAACAGAGAGCGAGATAAAGAGAAATAAGGAACTTAGCCTAGCAAATTCTTCTTGGTATGGAAGGAAAGCCGGCCACTCCTCAGGACGATTCAAAATCTCCAAAACCGTCTCAAGTCCATCGATATCTCCACCTCCGTGATTGGCTATAACACGATAGACTCCATCGCCCACAACACCGCTTCGATCTCTGAATGCAGGGCGGAGAAACTCCGATGAACAGCGCGGGCCCCCATTCGTACCCCTTCCACTGAATCTGGAAAACAGAACCAACCTAAACCAGTTTTGAGGTCTGAAATCTTCCAGGATGCATCCACGAGACATTTATAGCCTGTGAAACTTGGGTTAGTTGTGGATGGAATAGCCAAGGAGGATCGATTCAAAGTGGATTGAACTGCGGAGGGAACTCTAACTTCCTTTAGTTTATTTTGAGCTAAAGACCATTCATTATAGTCAGCTTTCGCTTGAAGAATTATATTTGCGAGGGCCTACATTGCTATTTAAGAAACAATGATTATTTCGTGCTTTCCAGATATGCCATATAATCCATGGATAAATCCTGAGATTTTCTTGATCCGGTAATCTCCAAAACAAGTAATCAAGATTATACCAGATCGATTCTCCTGGAAAGACATTTGTCGCAGAAAGGATACAAGAAAGTGCCTAAGTTTGAATTGCTGAAGGGCATTCAAAGAGAGCATGATTTATTGTTTCATCCCTAGCACCACATCGAGAGCAACGGGTATCACAATTAATTCCTCAATGTTTTAAATTTTGTTTAACTGCAGTACAACCTGAAAGTGCTTGCCAAATAAAATGTTGGATCTTATTGGGACACTTTAGCTTCCAAATTTTGTTGTGTAGGGCGTGAAAATTTGGGCCAAACTGTCCAACATCTAATAAAGAATATGATTCTACAGTTTGATATCCAGATTTGACCGAATATTGTCCTGTTTTAGTAAAATGCCAGCCCCAATAGTCCTGTCTCGGCCTACTGGGTATAGGAATGCCCAAAATGAGTTGGACATCTGAGGGGACAAAATATTGGCGAACTAAAATTTCCCTCCAGGAACCAGAACGATGGTCAATGAATTTGTCAACGGTCAGATCCAGAAACAAGTCAATATGCGGGGGGGGGAGGGGGTAGCAGGCAGAGGAAAAAATCTGGAATCCATGGATCTTTTTAGACCTTGATTGTTCTACCATCTCCAATCTTTCTAATAATACCCTTTGAAGCCAATGATTGGGCCGAGGAAATACTTCGCCAACCATATGAAGGATTTGCTGTCATTTTTGCCGATAAAGGACATTTATCCTTATAATATCGCCCTCGCATTACTTTAGCAAAGAGAGAGTCTGGAAAATCTAGTAGGCGCCATAATCGTTTAGCCAACAGTGCGGAGTTAAACTCCTCCAAAGCTTGAAAACCCAGTCTTCCCTCTGACTTAGGTCTACATAAATTTCTCCATTGTTTCCAATGAATACCCTTGGATGTCTTTGAATTAGACCACCAAAAATTTGCTATTACTGAGTTTAATTTAATTACCAACGTTTTAGGTAAACGGTAGCAAGACATAACATAAGTAGGTAATGCTGTAAGGACGGATTTAATCAAAACCTCCCTACCGGCTTTAGATAAAAATTTAGAAGACCAACTATTTATACGGTCCAAGAGTTTTTCACGCACAAAGGCGAAAACCTTAGTCCCCACCAAGATTCTCAGGGAGTCCTAAGTAGGAACACATTCTGCCCTCCTGTGAAATTCTGAGGATTTGGTGTAACGCCAGTTTAGTACTATGTTGTAAATCATGCACAAATTGGATTGACGATTTGTCAAAATTAATTTTTTGACTATATACTAGTTCATACTCTTTAAGTATCTTTAATATATGTGATGCCTCTTCTTTGGAAGCTTTACAAAAAAATAAACTATCATCTGCAAAAAGAAGATGAGAAACATTTGGACTAGCTCGTGCAATAGATATACCCATAATTAATCCATGTTGTTCTGCAAGTTTTAGCTTAGAAATAAGAACCTCTGTACAAAGTATAAAAATATAAGGAGATAATGGGTTACCTTGGCGTAATCCTCGATGCGGGATAATTCTCGCCCCCTGCCGGTACACCGTTAATAAGAACCGAGTATTCAACACTGGTTATACAATGCATAATGCATTTTATCCAAGTATCACAGAAACCCAATTTGCTAAGTTGAGTCTCGACAAAGTTCCATTCTACTCTGTCATAGGCTTTACTCATATCTGTTTTAATTGCCATGAATTTATTCTTCACAGCTCTATTAGTGCGGAGTACATGAAAAATCTCGTGAGCAATTAAAATATTATCTAAAATTAGTCTACCAACTACAAAGTAGACTGTGTTTCAAATATTAGTTTTGGTAACACTTTCTTAAGTCTCAGACACAAAAATTTTGAAATAATTTTATAACCAACATTACATAAGCTAATAGCTATGAATTATGCCATCTTTGTTGGTCTCGAAATCTTAGGGATAAGAAAAATATTCGTTTTATTTAAGCCTTGTTGAAAAGATCCTAGACGGAGAAAATCATTGACTAATTGTACTAGATCCGCTTTTATAATTTTTTGGAAAAATAGAGTTGTCATACTATCCGGTCCATGAGTTTTCTCAAGGTCCATCATAAACAGAGCAGTTTTGATCTCAAATTCGAAAACACTACTCATTAAAAACTGGTTATCAGAATTCGTTATCTTAGACTCTAACTCATCCAATGGGAATGAGAATTACCATTCCTAGTAAAAAGGTGTGAGAAATAATTGGTTGACTCACCGAGGATTTCATCCTCCTTCATTACCCAATTACCAGAATTTGTCTCAAGACCAATTATTCTGTTACGCGCTCGGCGTTGTTTAATTTGAGCATGAAAGAATCTAGTATTTCTATCACCCTCCTGCAACCATTTGTTCCGACTTTTTTGTTTCCAGTAAGTCTCCTCTTCAGCATATGATTGTTTGAAGTTTAGATTAGCCCTCGAGATTTCGTCTGTATTATTCGTACTACAATTGTTTAAATCCTCGACAAGCTTTTGGAGATCTATTATCTTTTGACGACCAGATTGGAGATTTTTATTTCTCCAATGAGATATTTCCCGGCTACAAGAATTTATTTTACCTATGAAAGTCACTCGTCGACGGCAGGATAGACCTTTCCAACTCCGGTCAACTATTTCTTTATAACCAGTTTTACCAATCCATCGTTTATCAAAGATAAACTGGCGATGTGATTTGAAAGTCTGATCATCAAATCTACCAAGGATGGGGCGATGATCAGAATCTATCATATCTAAATATCATATTTTTGATTTCGGAAATAAATCATGCCATTCTTCATTTCCAAAAGCTTTGTCAAGTACACAACAGATAATACCATTGTTTCTAACACCTCTCCAGGACCAGGAGTTTTCTAGTTTTAGAAATTTTATAAGACCACAATCATGAATCATTTGATTGAAATCCATGAAAGAATTAGCATGACATAAAGCACCACCTTATTTTTCATGATTGCCCGTCAATTCATTAAAATCACCAATAGTTAAACAAGGAGAATTTCTTATAATTCCTTGTCGAGTTAATCTCTCCCAGACATAGGCTCTTTTATGTTGGATGGGTTCACCATAAAAGAAAGTGATATCTGTTTTCTTGCCTTTAAGTTCTACGAAGATATCAATCATGTTCTTATCTTTATGATTTAGCTTGACATTAAATATAGCAGAATAGAACAAAGCTAAACCGCCACTTGAACCAGTTGGTTCTATAGTGTGTAATAAATTAAAACCTAAATGAATTTGGATTTTTTCCATAAAAAGAAATTTATTTTTTGTTTTTGAAAGAAATACAAAATCAGGCTTTAATTGTTTCCAAATATTTTAAAGATAATTAATGGATATTTTATTACCAATTCCCTAGCAATTCCAGAATAAAGTTTGAAACATATAAATTAAAATTTCATGGAGCCTTTCTCCTGCTCCTTAAGTTTCCCCTCTTTAGCCTTGATGTGCTTAGGTAACAAGGTCGCCTCTACTCCAACTGAGTGTCGACACTTAGATAACAAGGTCACCTCTAGACAAATTGTGATCAATTGAATTAATCTAAGCCTTAAGATAGAAACATAAGGGCCAAAGATTAAAAAAGGTGAGCACCTGAAAGGGTTGGTTTATAACAACTATCAGTATTGCCATCTTGATGTCAATAGGAGGAGCTATTTGATAGGTTTTGCTCTGTCTCATAATGAAAATAGCAAAGCTCCTTGTTAACCAATGAAACCGCATCCTGAGTAAGAGTACATTATCCTGAGAAAGCACTTTCTTTGCAACCTGAGTATGGAATATGATCTCCAAAATAAGAAAATTCAAAAATACATTAGAATAGGCTCTATAAAGGGTCATATTCAAAACAAGTAGATTATGCCAGTTGAGATAATGATAACGAAAAGCATTGAACAATAGTTTAAAGTACAAAAGCTCAGAGTAAAGATATTTAGTTTTGGGATGCAAATAAGTTTATCTGATGGATTCCAATAAGAAAAATGTGAAGGATGATGGTAATAGAACATCAACTTATGCGTAGATGCTAAACCAACATAGTTTTGAATAGTAAGCCAATTTCTCCTCACTCTTTGGAATGAGAAATAAAGAGTTAAAGTGGGAATGTCAAGATTCACACTTTTCCTTCTTAGAAATTTTGCTATCTTCAAGATTTTTGAAAAAGTTGTCTGCTCCATTGTGGTTGACAATCTCTTTGAAGAACAAAATCAAACTGCAAACCTGATTATAAGTCCAGAGAGAATTAGTGTTTTCAAAACTCTATAACTTTCAAAATTGCAAGTAGAGACAAAAAAGGCATACTCTTCTGTAATTTCGAGAGTCTACTTTGATTATGTACTATGAACAAGGTTTGTAAAATCTGAGACAAGACTCTAGGATCTAGATTGATAGAAAACCATAACCCCAAGTGTGTCTCTCCGATTAACAAAGGAACACGAATCAGGATCAAAATGAAATCAGTAATTGTGAAGATAATGTTATCACGATACATGATTTCATTCCCCTGATGTGATTGGTAATAATTCGGACTAGTTTTTTTTATCTAGATTAACATAATCAATGATATGAGTAGCTAGAAAGTTCCAATTGAACCCTAGATCTAACATCGGTTCAGGGAGCAGGAATGATAAACCACAATAGGAAATAAGAATAAAATTCCTCTCAATATCATCCTTGATTCAAGCTAAGGGACTAGAAAATGAATTGAAGCCAAAATGAGGTCTAGTTTATCGATTAAAGATTGGGTCACAGAGATCGGAAAAAGAGACTCCTTCCTTCGACGAATCGAAAGCAAAATAAACACGCCAGAAAATTGCCTCCTCTCTGTCGGAAAAAGCCTTCTCTCTTCGTTTAGTGTTGTCATTTATTCCAATAAGTACAAGTTTAGAAGAGGAATTGATAAGCTCCAAGTGGCAATGGCAACAGTCAAGAAAGGGAAACGCTCAGCTCGTAAGAAACAAGGGATCGAAGAGGATAATGGCTAGAAGCTATCTTCAGGAAATGAGAGTCTACTTGAGCCTGAGACTTAAATCACGTTATGGGCCTTACTATCTTTATTGCTTTGTTTATTATCCTGCTGATTGTGTTACAGCAGATGGAACCATATTATATATATTGTTAAACCTAAAGTTATGAGGTTATCACTACATTTAATACAATATTCTCTCTTGCCTCCTTTACTCCTCTTCTTCTCTTTCTCATCTAAACTTATTATTTCTCTTATTCTCATTTCTATTGTTCCATTGCTCTTCTTAAGGTCTTGATACAAGATTGTATCATTGGTATCAGAACCCTATGGCACCCAAGTTTGATTCACAAGCAGCTCAAGAGAAAAATGTGGCGATGGAAGCTCAGTTGAGCCGCTTGGACTAGGAAACTGCGGATCTGAAGCGATCGAGCACTATGGTGGAGAAGAAGGTTACCGATCTGGAGAAAAATGTTCATGAGGTGAAAAATGATATGCAGTGGGTGAAGGAAGCTTTGACTCAGCTCTTGAAGTGTGATTCTGTACCAGTAGGTGAAGAAGGACAAGGGTCGAGTATGAGACTTACTCTTGCAAGCTTGGGTAGGGAGTCGTTGTCACCGATTTTGGAGATGGAGAGAAATCATGGCGACAGGATTCTGCCTTTACCGGCTTTGGCGGTTCCAAAACAACCACAAATATTTGGTGAATCTTCTCAGAGGGATATGAATTTGGTAAGCTCACCAACACCATCGAATGACTCTCCCATTAAGAAGGTAGATTATCCAAGTTTTGAATGTGAAAACCCAGATAATTGGATTTATAGAATGGAAAGGAGTTTTACTCTTAATCAAATTCCTGAAGTTGATTGGCTGGAATAGGGTTTGCTTTATCTCACAGGATTTGCTGTTACTTGGTCAAGATCGGTTCAAGATAGGAGAAACTTTCAAGATTGACTTGATTTCAAAGATAAATTGAGGAAACGGTTTAGACCTACAAGAGGTGGTTCAATTGTGGGTCAACTGATGAGAATCAAACAAGTTGAATCAGTGGATGAGTACAGGAAAAAGTTTGAAGGATTAGCAGCTCAAGTTCCTCATGTGACAGAAGATGTGTTGGAAGAGATGTTCTTACAAGGGCTGAAAGAGGAACTCAAGGAAAGGGTTGTAATACAAGGACCTGATGCATTGACGAATTGGCAGACATGGCAAAACTCATAGAAGAGCAAGAAGCCATGAAATCTGAGAGACGTATAGTGAAGTACCAAGGGATTTAGAGAAGTGGATCGGCTCCAATGATGAACAATTACCAAAAATCGTACTTGTTACCAGCACCTAAGAGTAATGAAGTACAACCTTCTAGAAAATTTGTTGATGGGAGAGGCTCAGGAACAAGTGGTGATCATAAGAAAAACCAGAATCCTTGTAGATACTGTGGTGACAAATGGTGGTCGGGACATCGCTGCAGGAACCAACAAAGATTTCGATTGAATGAAATTGAGCCAGATGATGAGAACATGAGCGAGGGTGAAGAAGCAAGAGAACAAGTGGTTGTACCGGCGGAGAAGGAGACAACTCAGAATCTTGAAGAGTTCACCTTATTATTGATGGCTGGTTTATCCTCAAGGAAGTCAATGAAAATGGTTGGTAGTGTCAATGGGAGTGAAGTGATAGTATTGATTGATTCTGGAGCTACATGTAATTTCATTTCGATGAGGTTAGTTAAGGAGTTGAAACTTAAGGTCACACCTACTAAATCATTTAAGAGGGTGTATTGAAACTAGAATTTTAGGTGATTTTAGTTTTTTTTCAAAACCACCAGTTATTCAAACAAGGATTTCTAAATCACTTATTAAATTTCCTGTTATTGAACTTAGTATTTATACAAAATCACTTAAAATAATTCATAATCTCATGTTATTCAATTGATAATTTATCAAAATCATATCAAATCTCTTGTTATTCAAAAGATAAGATTTGTTTTTCAAGACAATAATTCTACTTGATTTTGGGAGATTTTGAATAGATTTTTAGTTGAAAAAATATAGTTCAAAATCACACTTATTAAGCTGTGATTTCAAAAAAAAAAAAAAAACACGGATTCAACCAAAGAAAAAATCACACATGAGAATAACCAATCTCTGCTCATATCATCTTCTTCCTTCGAGTACTTTTGTCAACAAGTCTGTAAAAGGCTCACAACCACATGGCTTCTTCTAAAAAGCTGATGACGAAAGAGTAAAATAGAGAATTATAATATTTCGTGTCGTGAGGAACACACTTCGTATTAGTTTCAGCTTATCACTCTAGCTTCACCTCTTCGTATTAGTTTAAAAGAGGGTTGAGCAAAAAGATGTTCGTTTTGGCTCTTTTCATCATCATCATCTTCATCATCATCATCATCATCATCATCATCATCATCATCATCATCATCATCATCATCATCATCATCATCATCAATTCATCATGTTCTTATCTAAATGAAGGGCTAAATCTGCAAAAGGATTATATGGACTTCTGCGTTTAGCTTGCTTATGTGTGTTTTGGATATAATTTTAAGATTGGCCAATGGTACGGCTAAGATTGTTTTTACTTGATTTTGTAAGAGACGAATATGACTTAAAAATCTCTTGAAATCACCATAAATCATATAGTTAAATCTCCTAACTTACCATCAGATTTTTGAAATAAAAATTAAAAAATCAACTTAAATCATTTCAAGTATTCTAAAAACTCACCTAAATCTTTCCAAATCTATCAAAATCCAAATTCCATCAAATCACTTAAAATTTTAGTTTCAATACACCCTCTTTAATATTCATGTGGGAGATGGCCGTATCATACAAAGTAGTGGGAAATGTGTAGTAGATCTCATTGTACAAGGAGTAGAGATTAAGATGGAATTTCTATGCTTTGGCTTGGGCAATCTTGATGTCGTTTTGGGATATTCATGGTTGGAAACACTAAGAGAGACGAGAGTAAACTGGGGAATGCATGTTCTTTGATTCAAACAAGGTGGAAAATGGAAGAAAATTTTTGGTAATCCAGCCTTAATGAAGAAACAAATATCGCTGAAAAGGTTAGAAGCTAAGAGCAAAAAGGAGGATGAGTTGTATCTCTTGGAATTAACTGCTCTATTCGATTCACATAAGCATGTACATCGAAGAGAAGAGGTTGTACAGTCCTTATTGGATCGTCATAGTTCAGTTTTCCAAATGCCGGAAAGGCTACCTCCAACTCGGAATAGACAGCATGCAATAACTCTAAGAGATGGTGTGGCAGCTGTGAATGTGAGACCATACAGACATTTATTTACACAAAAAAACGAGATTGAACGCATGGTGAAAGAAATGTTGAGTGCAGGAATTATTCGACCAAGTATCAATCCATTCTCAAGCCTAGTTATCTTGGTTAAGAAGAAGGATGGAGGCTGGAAGTTTTGTGTTGATTACAGGTCTATGAACAAGGAGACCATACCTGACCGTTTTCCGATTCCGGTAATAGAAGAGCTGTTGGATAAGTTGGGTGGATCAGCAGTATTTTCTAAGCTGGATTTGAAGTCTAGTTATCACCAGATTAGAGTTAAGGCTGCGGATGTGGAAAAGACAGCGTTTCGGACGCATAATGGACATTACAAATTTTTGGTGATGTCGTTTGGGTTATCAAATGCACCATCTACCTTTCAGTCTGTGATGAACGAGGTGTTTAAGCCTTACTTGCGCCAATTTTTTCTCGTGTTTTTTGATGATATACTGGTTTATAGTCTAAATATAGAGACACATCTAAGGCACTTGGAGATCGTGCTTAACACATTGGAAGAGCATAAGTTTTATGCAAATGAGAAGAAGTGTCAAATTGGGTTAAATGAGGTGACTTACCTTAGTCATACTATATCAGCTGCGGGTGTGGCTGCGGATAAGGAGAAAATAGAGGCAATGGTGAGCTGGCCTGTTCCTAATAATATGACACAACTGAGGGGATTTTTAGGCCCCACCGGGTACTATCAGAGATTTGTGAAAGGTTATGGACAGATTGCCAAGGGAATGATTGAATTATTAAAGAAGGATGGGTTCAAATGGAATGAGGTGGCTCAATTAGCATTTGAGAGGTTGAATCAGGATGTGACCAGCTTGCCAGTGTTGAGGCTGCTGAATTACAACAAGCTTTTTGTGATTGAAACGAATGCTTCAAGTACCGATATCGGAGCTAGAAGAGTGAAATCTGTTTACGAAAGAGAACTTCTTGCTATAGTATTTGCGGTTTCCAAGTGGAAAGACTACATCACAGGGAGAAGATTTGTGATAAGGATTGATCAAAGAAATCTAAAGTACTTAATTGATCAAAGGGAGGTAGCAGGTGATCAGCAACGTTGGGCTACAAAGCTCCTCGGGTTGAATTATACAATAGAGTACAAACCCGGAACTGAGAACCAAGTGGCGGATGCTCTCTCTAGAAGACCCAACGAAGAGTTTTCTCAGTTGCAACTGACAGCACCTATGATGATAGACGTGGTTGAGTTGGTGAAATAGCAAAAAGCTGATTCCGAAGGCAAAGAGATCCATGAGAGAATTGTAAAGGGTGAAGTGGCTGCTACCGAGTATCGTTTGGAGGATGAGTTAATAGTGAAGGAGGAGAAGTTATGGCTGCCACAGGGATCTCCCTTCATTCCAAAATTACTTGAACAATTTCATTCTAGCCCTACTGAAGGCCATGAAGGTGTACTCAAGACGTACAAACGAATGAGCAGAGAATTATATTGGAGAGGAATGAAGAAAGACATACATAAATATATCTCCAATTGTCAAATTTGCCAAACCTGTAAGTCTTCTACACTATCACCTGCAAGGTTGTTATGTTTACTACCTATTCCCAACCGGATTTGGGTAGATATCAGTCTTGATTTCATTGATGGTTTGCCAAAATCGAATGGATTTGAGGTGCTCTTGATTGTTGTTGGTCGTTTGAGCAAATATGGTCATTTAATACCAGTGAAACACCCTTATACAGCAACTACAGTGGCATATGTCTATATAAGAGAAGTGGTTAAACTACATGGGTTTCATGAGACTATAGTATCAGATAAAGATGCAGTATTTGTCTGTAACTTTTGGAATGCTCTTTTCCAGTCATAGGGAACTGAATTAAAGAGGAGTACAGCTTATCACCCTCAAACAGATGGACAAACAGAAGTGTTGAATCATTGTGTGTAAACATATTTACGGTGTTTTGTGGGGGACAAACCAACGAGTTAGGTTAAATGGCTACCTTAGGCAGAGTATTCTTACAACACCTCCTTCCATTCTTCCATTAAATTGACCCCATTTCAGGTTGTATATGGTCACGAGGTGCCTAAGTTACTACATTATGGAGATATTCCAACATCTAATGCTGAGGTGGAGTAGTTGTTAATGGACAGAGATGCACTCTTGAGGGAACTTCGTGATAATATGGCTGTAGCTCAAAGGCGAATGGTGCAATCAGCTAACAAACATCGCAGGGATGTGGAATTTAAGGTAAATGACTGGGTCTATCTGAAACTAAGACCGTATAGACAAGAATCTGCAGGAAGAAGAGTGAATGAAAAACTTGCTCCCAAGTACTTTGGACCTTATAAAGTCATTAAACGTGTGGGGAAGTTGGCATATACCTTGCAGCTACCTGTGGGTTGTCACATCCATCCCACCTTCCATGTTTACAAACTAAAGAAAGCAACACATGTGGGAATTCCAGTTCAAGAACTTCCTTCCATACTGAACTCCAAAATGGAATGGTTGACAGAACCTAAAGAGGTGCTTCCATCCGCAGGGGTCTTAAGGATGATACACCTGAGATTTTGATTCATTGGAAGGGGTTACCTAGCTTTGAGGACTTTTGGGAATCAATGTTGGATATGGCAGAACGTTTTCCTTCTTTTCACCTTGAGGACAAGGTGTCTCACTTACGAGGGGTATTGATAAGCTCCAAGTGGCCATGGCAACAGTCAAAAAAAGGATACACTAGCTCGTAAGAAACAAGGGATCGAAAAGGAAAGTGGCTAGAAGCCATCTTCAGAAAACGAGAATCTACTTGGGCTTGAGACTCAAATCACGTTATGGGCCTTACTATCTTTATTGCTTTGTTTATTAGTCTGCTTATTGTGTTACATCAGATGAAACCATATTATATATTGTTAAACCTAAAGTTACGAGGTTATCACTACATTTAATACAATATTCCTAATCTCTCACCTCCTTTACTCCTCTTCTTGTCTTTCTCGTCTAAACTCACTATTTCTCGTAATCTCATTTCTACTGTTCCATTGCTCTTCTTAAGGTCTTGAAATAGGATTGCATCAGGAATAATTACTTCACGCCAAATGCTATGAAGCTAAAAAAAAAAGTTTTTTTTCAAATGCTATGAAGATGGATGGTTTTGTGGGAAATTTTTTTCTTTTCTTAATTTAAAAACATTTGGGCCTTTCTGTTTATTGGGCCTGTCTTGATGATGAGTAGGATATAGAACATTCTTTTGACAAACCCTAATTTGAGAGTGGAAAAAGAAAAACCCTATTTACGAACCGTTTTCTTCTCTGCTCAAATTAACACTTCATCGTTTTTTTTCATTCACCGTTTCTGTGCAAACATGGTTGAATCAGAGCTGAAGAAGAGGACAAGGAAGCGAAATCGTGGGAAGAAGGAAATGGCTGAAGAAGAAACCCAAGCGAAAGAAGAATCCCAGGAGAAAGAGGAAGAGGTGGAAGAAGAGGAAGAGAAGAAAATCATGGTTATTCCGAAAGGTATCATGACTAACGAGACTTTTGAATCTCTGAGTTTATCTGAGCATACTTTCGAAGCTATCAAGGAGATGGGATTTCAGCACATGACACAAGTACGTAAAACCAAACCTTCTCCTAGTGTGTAAACCTGGGTCTTGTGAAAGAGTATGTTTCTAAGTCTCTTAATTATTGTTTAGATTCAAGCCGGATCAATCCCGCCGCTTATGGAGGGGAAAGATGTTCTCGCTGCTGCCAGGACTGGTTCCGGTAAAACCCTAGCTTTTCTCATACCGGCTGTAGAGTTGCTGTATAAAGAGTGTTTCTCTCCTCGCAACGGGACTGGTGTAATCGTTATTTGCCCCACTAGAGAACTTGCTATTCAGGTAAATTTCTCTTTTTAAAAAAAAATCTATTCAGGACAATTCAACTTAGCAGCAACTGTACTGTCATTGTGAGTAGATAAGTCCTGTAAATTTTGCATTTTGTTAGGTAGAACAAATCTGGGAGGTTAGCATCTTTCATTAAGATGATTATTCACTGAGCTGCATTGGATTTGTTAAGTCTGAACGTTGTTGTATGTTACTGTGGCCTCCCATCCCCCTATTTTCATAGTACTATTTTGTTCACTTCAGACAAAAAATGTGGCGGAGGAGCTACTCAAGCATCATTCTCAGACAGTCAGCATGGTTATTGGTGGCAACAACAGAAGGTCGGAAGCACAACGTATTGCAACTGGTTCAAACTTGTTGATAGCAACTCCTGGGCGTCTTCTTGACCATCTTCACAATACAAAGGGTTTCATTTATAAACATCTGAAGGTACCCTCTTTTCCATTGTTCTATTTGGCGTGTTACCTTATCTTCTTTATGTAAAGCAGATGCTAAATGTTTTACAATTGAGCCACAGGGATATCTGAACTATAGATTCCATAGATGAATATCTGAACTATAGGCATGGTATGCTGTATTCAATTTTGTTGCGTCAATGTTGATATTAGAAAAGTAATACTATGAAAGTGATGCACATCCTGCTTAATTGTAGCAATACTATTAGCTGAATTGTGAATATTGAGCTGTTTGCTGTAGATGATTTTAACAAATGTTTATTGATATAAATATTCCCTATAAATTTTAGTGCCTTGTGATCGACGAAGCTGATAGGATACTAGAAGAGAATTTCGAGGAAGACATGAATAAGATTCTAAAGATTTTACCTAAGGTAAAGTTTTTTTGGAGAAAACTTGTTGATTTCCAGCCTCTCAGTAACAGAGATTTTTTCTTTCCTGTATATTATTCCCTTATAAAATCATGCCCGTATCTTGTGAATTTGCTTATGGTGTTGGTATTCTCCTCTGTAGAAAACCACTACTGAAGTAGTTTTGTTGAAATTTATATGTTCAAATGTCTAACACAAATCATGTGCCATAGTTTGTGGCATTACTGTGTTTATAGCTTTTGCACTGATTAAAGTTCTTACCATGTTTCTCAGACTAGGCAAACTGCGTTATTCTCTGCCACCCAGACCTCTAAGGTACTTTCTAGTGGCTGTGGTCTTTTTAATTATTAGTATTTCCGGTTTCTTAACGATGCATTATCTTGGTGAATATTACAGGTCAAAGATCTTGCTCGGGTGTCATTGACATCTCCTGTTCACGTTGATGTTGATGATGGTAGACGCAAGGTATGAACCAAATATAAATGCTTGGGTTCTGAATATTTTGGGAGCATAGAGATTTTTCTTATTGTTTCCAAAACTTTTAGGTGACAAATGAAGGATTGGAGCAAGGCTATTGTGTTGTTCCGAGCGATAAAAGACTTCTCCTTCTAATTTCCTTTTTGAAAAAGAACCTAAATAAAAAAATAATGGTCTTTTTCTCGACTTGCAAGTCGGTACAATTCCATGCTGAAATCATGAAAATAATCAATGTCGATTTCTGTGATATCCATGGAGGACTGGATCAGAACAGAAGAACTAAAACCTTCTTTGACTTCATGAAAGCAAAAAAGGGTATCTTGTTATGTACTGATGTTGCTGCTCGTGGTCTTGATATTCCTGCCGTGGTACGTCTCCACATCTAAGTTCATGCATTAGTTATGTACGCTTTTAGCTATTCAATGGTTTAAAATCATTTTGTGTTGACTTTTATTATTGGTAGGACTGGATTATACAATATGATCCTCCAGACAAGCCAACGGTATAACAAACACTTCCTCATGTTTGGTTTTTCTATATCTATTTGACTTATATGTATATCTGAGATTGTTCTATGGTGTTGTTGTTTTCAGGAATACATCCATAGAGTTGGTCGAACTGCCCGGGGAGAAGGAGCAAAGGGAAAGGCATTGCTTGTCTTGATTCCTGAAGAGCTTCAGTTTGTTCGCTACCTAAAGGTAATAATGGTTTTTGAAATTTATTTTGTGGGTTAAACAACTTGTATTTAATTTGTAATCTAACCCGCAGGCTGCAAAAGTACCTGTTAAAGAGCTTGAATTCAATGAGAAGAAGCTTCTGAATGTCCGATCTGCGTTGGTAATAATTCTGACTCTACTGTTGTCGGTTAGATAACTTTCCATTAGTAATTGGATTCGCTGTAATAACAACGTTTTATGGTCTCACAGGAGAAATATGTTGCTGACGACTATAACCTGAACAAGTTAGCCAAGGATGCATACCGAGCGTATATCTCAGCATACAATTCACACTCTTTGAAAGACATCTTTAATGTTCACCGGCTTGATCTCCAGGTAAGAAATAAAAATAAAATGAAAAGAATTGCTCTTCCGAAGATGTTGTTTACGGAGTAGCTGATATGTCTGGTTTTTAACATTGAACTTCACAGGCGGTTGCAGCATCGTTCTTCTTCTCTTCGCCCCCAAAAGTTAATCTGAACATAGAAAGTGGAGCAGGGAAAGTGAGGAAGTCAAGGAAACAACAAGGTCGCAACGGTTTCAGTCCTTACAGTCCCTATGGCAAGTCAACACGTTAAGTGGCATAAAGTGTTTCCATCGGCGTACAACATTCTTAATATTTCCCCCTTAGGACACTTTATGATAAATTAGTTACCACCAAATTTTGTCAAGTAATGTAACAATACTATGTTTTTAATTTAAATGAAACATTTTTGTACTACGCATACTAGCAGTATTTCAGGTCTATGGGTTATAGAACTTACAAGAAGTATTTGATCTTATCTCATCTTACAACTGCAGCTTATTGTTGATATTGTTTTGGTACGCTAAATACGGATACATGGATGTTAATTTAAGAAACCCTAAGGAACTTTATTAGGTAATGTCGGACTACATGAAAAGTGAAAAACAAGTATCGAAACAACGGGTATCAAATTAATGAAATGATTCGGAACAGGCAGTGACTATTCGAACGAGCAACCTAAAGATGAATGAAAAATCTAAAGAGGACAAAACGCTAAACCGGGCCTAAAATCATGAGCTAAAACGGCTGCAACTAAACCAAACCAGAAACTGAAACAACCAGAGCCGTAAGGACAACAAAAGCTGAACCACTGAACTGGACTGCGGTTTTGAAGGCGTTGCTCTTCTTGGCCTTGGGAGTTGAAGCTGGAAGAGACGAAGAAGATGAAGAAGAGGAAGAAGATGAAGGAGGAGGAGACTCTGTTGAAGACTCCGTCTCCATAACTTTTACGATCATCTTCTGACCTTTTTCGCAATGGCCCGAGACACCACTGATGAAGTAAAACAAACCGGGTCGGTCTAGTTTGAAAACCGTGTTTTCGTTGTTTGAGTAGAGTTGCGGTTTGTTCGATTTGCATTTCTTGTACTCTTCTTCTGACACCACTAACACTGAGTCTTTCTCGTACTTGAAACCTTCACCAAAATCCAAAACCACCAACAAAAGAGTTATCTTAAAGATGAATCGTGCTTACAAGAATATTTAATATACTTACGGAGAGTGTCGTTAACTTTAAACCGATTATCTGAAGCCCATTGGTTAAACACGTCTTCATGAGTCTTAGATTTTGGTACGACCCAACCATCTTTGCCTCCAACTTCAAATTCAGTGCTTGAAACACATGAAAACATGTATAGTGATACTAGAAACGTCAAGAGAATGATTTTCTTCGATGAATCCATTTGTTTTTTTTTTTTGGATTAATATCAAGGGAATCAAAGTTTTGAGTTTTTTCTTTGTTCGTATGGTTTGGGAGTGCTTGAGGTTTTGAGTTTAAAAAGAGTGAGACTTGATGGTCTGTTAGACTTGTCCACTTCTTCAGGGATAGATAATTAACGGATATCTCTTTGACTTGGTATTAATATATAATTTGTCAAAAACAACATGACTCGAAGTTGTTGAGAAATATCAGATTTTGTGGAACTCTGAATTTCAAAATATGTGGACCTTGTGTTTTTCCAAAAGAATTCTTACGATAAATTTGCTCTGGAAGTGTTTATTTGGTGACGACAAAAGCGAATTCTTCTCATTGACCATTTCTGCTCGGACTTCTGTTTTTTCTTTTCATTTTTGGATGAAATTGTCAATTAAGAAACCTTTGGTTATAGTTTTGGATTTAGAATAATTGAGGGACGTTGTTCCAAAATGTTCCAATTACTTTCTCTGCTTCTGAGCCCTTTAGGGTTTAAGACGTTAAACCCAAAACACTCTTAGTTCGTCGAACAGTTCGATATCGAAATCTCAGCAAAGATCAATCATGGCGAATTCAATGGCTACCCTTTCGAGAAGGCTCTATCATTCTCTTCTTTCCAATTCTAGAATTTCTCAAGCTTCCATGTCCTTCTGCACTAACAACATCTCCTCCCGAGAAGAATCCGACTTGGACGAGTTATCGGCTAACTTGGACACAGAATCGCCTATAGAACCAAAGGCTTCAGATCCAATTTCTCGATTTCCCGGAGAAGAACGCGTGATGGAAGAGCGTCCACTCGAAAATGGCCTTGACTCTGGCATCTACAAGGTAGCTTCAAAATTGGTTCTAATTACAATTGCTACATATGGATTATATGGTTCTGATTCGTCATCTCCATGGGAAAATAGTATCCGTTTTCGCTGTTTCGCACAAATCAATCATTGCAATTTTGCCATCGAGTATGATCATTGTTAAGTCATTCCCGAATATCCGATTAATCTCGTTCCATTTAGGTTTATTAATGTTTGTTCAACTAAATTCTGGCGAAATTCAGGCGATTTTGGTGGGGCAAGTGGGTCAGCTTCCTCTGCAGAAGAAGCTGAAGAGTGGCAGATCAGTCACTCTATTCTCTGTAGGAACTGGTGGGATCAGGAACAACCGGAGACCGCTGATTAACGAAGACCCGAGGGAATATGCGAGCCGTTCTGCTGTGCAGTGGCACCGTGTCTCCGTCTACCCCGAACGCTTGGCAGATCTTGTGTTGAAGAATGTTGAACCCGGGTTAGTTACCTTTTGAGATCATATGTAGCTTTTGAGGTTATGTGATGCTAGAATAAGGAAACAACATTCCACAAGCTGAATCAGATATCTATTCTACCTTGCCTGACTTTGATCAAGAATCTGTGAAGAAGGATGAACTTTAACCGAATCTTACTTGCTAGAATCAAAATGGAGGCTTGCTTTCGTTTATGTATCACTGAACAGCATGTTTCCATGTTTTGTACAACAGGACAGTTGTCTACTTGGAGGGCAATCTGGAGACGAAGATTTTCACAGATCCAGTCACTGGTTTGGTTCGACGAATAAGAGAAGTCGCAATTCGTAGAAACGGTATAAATGGCTGACCCCATTTGTTCACTCAGATTTAGCATCTCTACATATTTGGTTGAAAATAGATATCAAATCTTGATCTCTGTAATTTCTCTACAGGTCGAGTCGTGTTTTTAGGAAAAGCTGGTGATATGCAACAGCCAAGTTCTGCTGAGCTTAGAGGCGTTGGCTACTACTGATTTTTAACAGATAAGATTTTCATAAAGGTACACAATTTCCCATTGTAGTTTTTGTTCTTGTGTTGTCACTTGATGTATAAACTTGAAAGGTTTGGTTTAGTGTTCTCCAATTGCTACTGGCCATTTACATTCGAATCAAACCCAACTTATACATTTTAAATTAAACCAAATCTAAACCGAAATCTCTCGGTTCAAGACAAAATGAAACTAAGACCAATCTCCACGTGTTTGCAAACATTGCATGAATGCCACCTCAAAGCTGAATTTGTCCTCCATTTGTATTCCTCATCCTCTTTCTGTTCTCTGTCACACAAAACAAAGCAACCATCACCTCTACAATGGCGGAAAGGTTCTCTGGCGGCGAGGCCCAATATTGGCCCATTTACGGGAACACCACCGCCGATAGCAACACCAGCCACATCACGTCCCTTCTCCACAAGCTCCGATCTCATTCACCTACTTCTTCACAGCTCTTTGGTTTCCTCGCTCTCTTCATCTCCAGTGGAATCCTCCTCTTCCTCTTCGGTGTTACCGTCACTGCAACTACACTTGGCTTCATCGTGTTTCTTCCATTGATTATCATTTCGAGTCCGATCTGGATTCCAGTTTTCGTCGTTGTGGGCGGGTTCTTAACGGTCACTGGATCTCTTGTCGGAATGGTGGCCGTCGTGTTGTGGACGTACCGTTATTTCCGTGGAATGCACCCGGTTGGATCAAATCAAATGGATTATGCACGTAATCGGATTTATGACACGGCCTCTCACGTCAAAGATTACGCTAGAGAATATGGTGGTTACTTTCATGGTAGGGCTAAAGATGCGGCCCCTGGTGCTTGACCTGTACCGGTTGGTTTAGTCTAGTTCATCCTAGTATTAACCGATCCTGGTTCGGTTTATTGAGAAGGAACACTGTTTTTGTTTATATAATAATAAGAAAAATAATATATGGGTTATGTACAATCTTTGTGTACGTCAATTGAAATGTAATATTTTATTTTGCTTTTGAGTTCAGTTATATTTCAATTTTTTGGAATACTCTATATAATTAAATGTCTTCTTGTTGTGTCTGAAATGAATAATTAATTTTAAAGAATCATGAGAGGAGTATTCCAGACGACATGGAAGAAGTTTATCTTTTTATGGGTTTTAATATAGTCATGTCAAAGTTTGAAAATATATACTCAAAATAGAACAAATTTTTCCTTGGATGCATTTATTAATAAACCTATCTATACGTTTTATGAACATGAGAAATGTCCGTCTGTGTATTATAATTATTGAATCTAGAAAGAAAAATAGGAATACGGTGTGGACTCAAATTATCTTAGTTTGAAAATTCCTGTTCATGAATCAGAGTCTAAAATTATCACTAGTACTAGTTTGACCGGTTGACAAGATCGTAAATTATGATACAGAAAATCTTAGTTCGAAAATTTTATGCATACACTTTCTTAGAACTGTTAATTTAACAACAAAATTCCTAGCCTTCATAATGGTTCTTTTTGAGTTGATGCATGAACTAAGGCAATATATAGTAGCACAACGTTCTTTGGCCTTTGCAGCTGATTCAACATTGAAAAATTCAGTCGTGGAAGACTAAAAATTCCCACCAGATCCGCATACAATGGCTCCACACGCTCGAACGTGACATCATGGATTTGAGCATATATAACTAAGAATCTAAGATAGTTCGAATCTTTCTGAGTTGACTTCTTTGTGTTTAGTTTGAAGTCAAAGCCAACTTACAAAAAAGCTTCAAGTCAACACCGAAAATGGCCGAATGTAGCCAACCGTTGATTTGGTCTAACTAATTATATATAACAATTATTATGGCGTTAGTAATCATTAAGTGGGCTGATTAAGACCAAATTATACCACATAGTGGACTTTAGATATACTTTTGAATGGCAATGAACGGTTGATATGAAAAACATAGCCTTTATTTTATTAAATTACTTACTAATTAGCTTTTAAATTTGCCAAATGTATTAATTACACAAATTATAACACAACAATATGTGTTGCATCAACCAATGACAAGAGACCAACACAGCTCCTAGAGAACTTACCATTCACCTGTTATAATTACCGCAAAATAACAACCAAATCCTCAAATCACATTTTAATCTCCTTTTCCGTCGGGTT
Organism: Lepidium africanum; assembly: GCA_900406405.1. NCBI lineage: Eukaryota > Viridiplantae > Streptophyta > Magnoliopsida > Brassicales > Brassicaceae > Lepidium > Lepidium africanum. Next base: position 70,335 of record OVAX01000479.1, read on the forward strand.
TAACAATGACCCGACATAAGAACGGGTCGGGCGTTCTGGAACCAAACTAGCACGCGGCGATCTTGGAGGCACTTCCTTTAGTTGATGTCCACTACAATCGTAGTAAATCACACCGGAGTAATCCAACGGCTCACATTTGCCTCCCATCAAAATCTCTCTTTGCCAAACACCGTACTCTTCCTCATCCTCCTCCATCACCATCTCCACCGCCGTCTTCTTCTTCGGAGTGTCATCGTAGGCTTTATTTTTCCGGCCAACCATAGTCATGGCCTTGTTGCTTAAGGTCGTCAAGACTTCCTTAGAACGCACCCTCATCGGTGAAAAAGACTTTGCCGGACTCCATCCAAACCTTCCACCGACTTCGAGGCCTTTGTTATCCTTAGACGACTTAGGGCTTTCGAGGAAATCTTCGAGATGAGTTCGTTTCCGAGTCGGCTTAAGTTTAAGCTTCTTGGAGACTCGACTTGCGTGTCTAGCACAAAGTACCATGAGAGAGACGATGAAGCTCATGCTTAGGCGCTTGTGTGAGGAGGAAACTTGTTCCGGCGTTGATTTATCCATCTCTCCGTCGTTTTCTCCGGCAAGTGAAAAAGGGTTTAAATTCTTTGAAAATGTTAATGCAATTCTCTCTTTGTTGAATTTAGTTGTGAATTACGTATATTTATATAAATACACGCCTTAGTATTGTAGGTCCATTATTATAAAAAGGGTGTTAGGTAACCGGTTGATCCGGTCGCCTTTGCGTTGACATATTTTATGGTGTTGACATTTTCTTGATTTTTTTGGTAAATGATATCTTGTGTCATATATTATAATATCAGTGAATGATGATTATGTAATCACATTCTATATATTTATATATGCTTTGTGTATGAACCTAACGAGCATGCGAGAGACATGCATCAACGATCTCTTAATAGAACTCTTTACGTGTTTGAATTCATTGCTTCTTACACATTATTTGTTTCAATTCATGACCTCTATTAAAAAATAATTGTTGTTATAAGAGAATTCGTCAGCTCATACATATCATTTTAATTGATATCTTTGGAACTATATTTCTGTTTGTCAATTTCTGCATATATGGAAAGTTTAATGTTCTTTTTCTCTTTTCTATTTTGGTTCCTCGGTTCGTGCATATCAAGATAGAGCTACTAGTGGTGGGGCAAAAGTCTCAAATGAGTTGAAAATTCCACTCAGATTTTAGGTGTTGGCCGGAATGCAATAATTGATTTCCACATGTTTATCACAAAATCACAACAAACATGAGTAAGCATTTATAATTAATAATATTATCATATCAATTCAAACCACAAATAAGGTTGATTAGAACTACACAGCATATACAAATATTGCAATAGGCTGATTTGGCCTTCAACGATAACAAGCAAAAAGAAATGAGTAGAGAGGCTAATTCAGTCAAACCGAATTTGGTTTTGGTAGGTTATGTGGCACAGGACGAGGAGTTTAGTTTCTAGCAGTTTGCATTCAATTAATTGCCAAATATATAACAAAAAATTATGAATAAATTCAGGCCATTATGATTGTATTGAGGGATTTATAGACTTAACCACTTTGTCTAAGGTATTATTATTTTGTATTTTTTGTTAATCTTATTCTTATAACTGGATCGACAAGCTTCGATTCATAGCCAAATCTCATATCCTAAAATTCTTCTTTTTTCTTTCCCCTTGTATCGGGAAAGAATCAAACTCTGATGCCTGAAAATTTGTAAAGTGATCACTACCACTATACCACCTGTTCTTAACGTCTAAAACATATTTTAATTAAAAAAGGTATATTCAAAATGTGTTTACAGATTTAGCCATTATTTAATTTGTATAATTTAATAAAATCACATTTTGTATGAATGATTTATACCATAATTTCCACATAATCATTTTTCCAAAGTTTTTTTATTTAAAAAACTTGTGATTTCTACATATTTGATTCTTACTTTTACTTGTATGTGTCTGACTCTATTTTGTCTGTTACTTGTAAGTTGTAACATGCGCTAGTTTTAAATCTAACTAAACAAAACAATTATTTTTTGAAAAAATTGTTCAATTGCGTCGCCTGAAATCTAATAAAAGAATCATTGTATTTTTAGTTAGTTGAGTTTTGTCTCTAGCCATCTACGAAAGAATAAAGCCAATGTTTTTTGGATTTATATCGTTGTACTTGGATTAAAATCGTAGCCACAATTGTAAAAAGTGATGTTTTCATGATTACGACATGCATTATCCCTTCCGTGTTGCGAAACACATGTCGAAGCCTAACATTGAAATAAGATGAAATGGGTCGGGTTAACTTGAGTCGGGTCGGGTTAGTGATAGTGGACTTTCTTGGCTCTCATCAACTTGATCATTGTCACTAAACATCAACAAAATTTCACAACACGAGGGTGACCGGTAAGACGGACCCACTCCATTTTTTATATTTGTTTGTGAAACTCTGACTCGGTCTCTCTCATTCGTCCTGTTTATAATTATTTATTATGTTTAAAGGCTTGCTAATGTGTTTATAAAACACCTAAATTACCTATAATCTTAAACTCTACTACATAGGAGTATATGAAATTTTTGAATCGAATTCTAATAAAAATTTTAAATATGACTAAACCTATTTTCTCTTAAAATTACTTTGAGTTCCTTATTTTACGTTTTTAATCCTACACAGTGTGATTTTTGTATTGTTTATCTAATCATCTAAGGCACTTAGATAATTACTAAGGCTGACGATTGGTTTTTCGAGAACGAGAAATAGCGATTTATCAATAACATAGAATAAACAAGCTTGCTTGGATCTAATTTCGGGTCATTTTTTGGTGAACATGATCTGCCATAATCTCTTCGATATCATACGAGCAATTTCTTCGTCGCGTTATTACATCTACAAGACAATCGTACTTTAACATATAAAATTGGATGTAGCAAGAACCATCAATTAATCTCATTTTAGTCTAAAAGTCCACTTGGTCCCAAATTAAAGAATTCACTATCAATCAACACTTTCGCAGCTTATGTTAGCCATTTTAATTAAGGCTCATTAATAATTAGAACATTAAGAGACGCTAAACGCATGGTTGACCTGCACGACCCCTATATTTTTATTAATTCACTAATCAAGTTTCATATAATTATAATTGTTTAGATTAGTTTTAAAAATTATCAAGTCATTACAATCCATAACCCTATCTTATTACCAAGAGTTCTTATTCCAATATATTAGTTAATAAAATATTCAACAAATTTGGTGGAAGATGCATTATAAATGAATAAATATTGAATTCAATTAGTTTGGTACAAAAACTTAAAGAAAACAATTCGGTGTTGAAGGGAAGTTAGGAAGCACGATAACAGGAGTGTTAGGTAGCTTCCCTCCAAAACAAAAAAAAAAAAACTATAATTTAAAGCTAATATTATATTGAGTTTGCGCATGGTTCATTTTGTAACAAACTCACATTATTCAATTATACACTTTGTTTTTAATTTCATTCTAACTAATTCAAAACATAGCAAATTCGGATCTCTTTCACTACGTGGTTTCAAGAAAATTTGAACCGGAGTGCACGTTTGGATCAATGTATCGCACAATAGAATTTTGATCCTCAGATACAGACTGTTACTTTTAATTATATATAATTTTTGTATATATATTGATAAGTATTTAATTATAGTTTTGCAATTTGTTTTGTTTTCTTGTAGTTGCTTAAAAGTACTAAAAAGGATTGCATGGGAGAGGCGATTTAATCATTATTAAATGATAATACACTTAAATGAGTAGAGAATCACATCACATCTACATTAATCATTATCAAAAGAATCAGCCAGAATACATTGTATTAAACTAAAGTTTTGATTGGTAAGAGTTTTGGTCGAATAAAATATTCCGTTAATAGTTAAGCATATTTGTTTATTTAAATTTCTTTAAATATAATTAGCTATTAAAAAAGTATTATGTTAAACAAAAAATCTTACTAATTAAGACATAAGCAGAGACTTAAGCATTCTTATTAGCTTCATTAAAAAAACTTAATTACGGTAAAACAAGGATGCATATAAACACAAATATAACCATACTAAAATCGGTAATAAGCATGTAGTATATAGATATATAAGCTTCTTTTTTTTTTGTCAAAAGATACAATATAACCTCTTTAAATTAATACTCGATTCATTAATAACTTTTATAAAATAATATAATTTTGTAGTCCAAAATTGAGTTTTTGGTTCAATTAGTATATCGATAAATTAATAATTTCTATAAATTAATAAAAAGTTATAGTTTTAGTGTAGTACCGACATTATTATTGTATAAAGTTATGCATAATATAATTTCCCTAAAACCGACCTAACAAGTAGATATTCAGTCTTATATACTTCAATCTTAATAGGCCTATGTCTATCCAACGGGCTCACTATGATATGGATGTACCATATTCTATTTTTCACATCTAAATTGGTTTCTTTAGGCCTATTAAGATATAAAAATGTATAATCATATAGTAAAGTTACATATAGAGTGGACTAGAGGATCAAAGAATCATTGCTTTAATTTCTTTAAGAAGATCCATATATCATGTTTAAATTGGAAAGGACATATATGAATTTATGTGACGCATGCAGTGGTTTGTTTTACTTATACGTCTTTATTACTACAACATTTATTATATAGATTGAATTCAGATGGTGACATAACTTTCATTTGTTTCCAACGGTTCTGTCAATTCCAACTGCAACTGTTATAAATTACTCATCAATTATATAAATATAGATATATATATACATATATATATATATATATAGGGACAATGTAACCCAGAACCTTTAAAACCGGAAAAGAAAAATGTACCAAGAATCCAAAACTTACAGAGAACAAATAAGATAAAACTAAATACAAAATACAAATAAGTCGACGTAGGTTAGGTTTGTAAACTACTGAACTTAAGCAGTTAGTTTCTCTGTATAGAATTTCAAGGTGAATATGCCTAAGAGTTAATTCTACTCTCTCAATCATAGCACACAGAATCAAGAGATGAAGCTCTTAAGAACAAGGAAGGAAAGTTGAAAAACATGATCCGAGAGAAAAATGTAAACCTCTCTAAAAATAAGATAGTTAAAAACGTAAGCCATTACCTTTTGGGGATAACAGCCAATGTCATAAAAATCTAAATAACGAGAAGCATGATTTTGTGGAACAAAATCTTAATGGAAGAAGACGAAGTCTGAATAAATCAAAGAAGTCAGAAAGGTTTTCAGAAGAGAATTCAAGATGGGCTTCATACAAAACACAATGGCGAAATAGGAATAACTCAAAATGTAAAACATCTTCAAAATTATTCTTTATATGATAAAAGCCTACCATTAACTTGAACACTATGTTATCTTAGACTATTTTGGTCTAAAAATTATTATAACATATTTGTTAGTACGAATGCATTATAATAAATTTATAATCACATAATATTTTCGTTTGAGTACGGTTTAATATGTTAGTTAATTAGTTAGTTAGATAACAATAGAAGCCATAGTTATAGAGGTATCATTAATTATTTTTTACCTTTGATATTCCGCAATAAAATATAGTATGAATGTATATTACCTGAATTTGTGTCATATACATCTCTAATATCTTATTGTGTAAAATAATTCAGTTAATAATCGATAAACTTATTATTAGTTAGTTTTGGATTTTGAAATTCCGTTATTATTAGTATGAATGAATTCAATTCATTATGAATATCTTATCTTATGTATGATGATGCCGCTGTAATATTCTTATCATCTATATGCGATTAATTGATCATTCTAGATATATGATATAACATCATTCTAGACATCCCTTATATAATAAAACTATTGTATTGATCAGGGCCCTCTCGACAAAATTAAAGCCCTGTACTGGTAAAACAAAATTATTTTTACCGAACTTGTTGAAAAAATATTTCGGGCCCTAAGTTTTGCTAAAAGAAAATAAAACTTACTAAAGAAAATAATAGTATGATGTGAAAAAAAAAATTTGTAATAAGAAAGGAATAGTTTGGTGTGAGAATTTTTTTTTTGTAATATGATATGTGTCTAAAAAATTAACTTTTAAGAAAAATGATTAATGATATTTTTATAATGAGTTTTCCATTTATTTTTTACCCTGTGATGGATCTCACCTCACACGTGATTATCCATGGCTTTGGTATTAATTTCAAACGGCCTTTAATACCATGTTATAACAAAGGATAACATTTTTATAATCTTTTTTTTTTTCTAAATTTATAAACTATATTTTAACTATTATTTCAAGAATATAAAATAATGATCTTTATATATTAAGAACGTGTTTGTATATCTATATAATATATTATTTCAATATATAAACTACATTTTTAACTATTATCTCAGTAGTCTGAAATACTTTTTTTTCCTTCGACTTGTATAGAGGGGGATAGAAACCCGATACATGAAGATTTGTAAAGTAACTACTAGCACTATATCACCTATCCTCAAATATTAGCATTTGATCTTACTAAAATAAAGTGTATATAAACAAATAAAATTAGTTGACAAAAAAAAAAAGGATATTTAAGTTAATACTAGCTTTTATTATATAAGTATATATATATATATAATCTCCTTTAATCATATAAATATCTACTTTAGTCCTTATCTACTACTTTAATCGTATAATCACATGTTATTATATATATCTAGCGTGATTAATGTATAAATATCTACTTTAATCGTATAAATATGCACTGTGTTATAAGCGTGTTAAAAATCTACATATGTGAATGTATAAAAGTATATGTATGCATTCATATCTATATACATGAATACACGGTTAACTATGTTAAGAATCATATTGTTATCATAAAAATTGATATCATTAAAATATTACGTGATAAATTTTATCATAATTTTTTCCTACCAACAAAATTTAACCTCTAAATTCTAGGCCAAAACAAACTAATATAATACGGTGTTTAAGTTAATGATACTCTTAATATATAAGAGATTAGTTTGTTAATTAATTCGATCCGTGTGATATGTAATTTAAACCTTCTATTTTTATTTTTTTTTATAATTAAAACAAACTAATAATATTATCTAGATAATTTTTTTTGTCAACACAGAAATTATATTGGATAAGAGTTCAACACCAAAAAGGTATAGAAACCAGATTACAACACTAACCCATTAGTAGTCCTCTAACAGAATGAGCGAGAGCATCAACTTTATGGTTTAGAGATCTCGATATTACATGGAGGGAAAAGGAATGGAAAAGAGATTTCAACCTGAAAAGATCCTCTTGGTAAGTCTTGAAACCGGCCACTCCTCTGGGTAAGACATAATCTTCAATACATCCATACAATCCGCTGTAAACTGCACTTCGAGGAAATGGAGTGACACCAAGGATTCCATAGCTCAGAGCAAAGTTTCCACCTAAGAATGTAGAACTGAAAAACTACTCCTAATTTGACATGCACCCCTACATTCTCTAGTCACCGAGTCTGGGAAGCACATCCAACCGATACTAGATATGTCTGAGCTTTTCCATGAACCATCGACAAAACATTCATAGCCTGTAAAGACAGGATTCACAGTCAACGGTAAAGAGAACTCCGACCAAACTATGGTAGAGCTAAATGAATTTGAAACTGTATGTGTGGAATTTGGACGCCTGGCATTGGACCATTCACGTGCTTCTTGTGCCGCATGGGTTAACAACTATGGGGGAGTTTTGCGGGGACCCAAAAAGTAACTATCATTTCTTGCTTTCCAGAGATTCCAAATGATCAATGGAAACATTAATATTATCTAAATAATAATAAACAATTATAGAAACTTATCAAGATATGTTTTATTTCATTATTATAGGAGATAATAATAATATATGCAAATATTATGTGACTATTATTTACTAGTAACAATATGACCTAGTCCAAAATAGACCAATATAATACGATGTTTAAGTTAACGCTAAGGTTTTATTATAGAGAAATTCATCCAGAATGCCCTTTTGAAGTAAGTATTTGTATGAAATGCCCACTTTTTAAGACCTTGTACAGAATGCCCTCTGTTAGACATGAATTGACCAATTAACCCTGTTGTTCGAATGAGTTTGGCTTATTCAGTTGGTGATCGACGGACGGTTTACAAAGTGTTGCCCTTAAGACACATTCCGGCTTCTTCTCTCTGTAAAAGTTGGGTTTCTTCACTCAGTAAAATCGAAGAGTTTTTCACCGTCTTCTTCATCTATGTAAAATCAAAACCACAATCTTCTTCCCGGTGTATATCTTTGTGTATCTTAACCCTGAAATAAACCACCAATTACGATTATATGCTGCCCTTTGGTATTGCCCTTTTTTATCCCGGGCATATTTGTAACTGAGGTTTGAAATCGAAGATTTGCAACAAGGAAAGTTTTGTTAGACGTAGCAACAGCTTCCATGGAAGTCAAAGATTGAGTCATCGTTAATTGAAGATTTGGGGGTTTTGAGAGTTCGAGAGTTTTCAATTGAAGATTTGTGGGTTTTGACGTTAATAGCAAAGGTGTTATGTTTGTCGGGTTTTAGTTTCAGAAATTTCGAAGGAGAGTATTAAATTGAAGGTTTGGGGGGTTTGTCATCAATGGCAAAGGTGAAGAAGATGAAGACAAGGGCAAAGGTTTAATGGCAAATGTGTAAGAGGTGTCCATGTCTTCAAATTCTTATTGTCTTTGTCTTCGTATACTTATTAATATTTGTCCTTGTCTTCAGTTATTGTCTAGTGACTTATGTACATGAAGCAATTGTTGTCCATGTCTTTAAATTCTTATTCACATTTGTGTTTGTCTTCGTATACTTATTAATATTTTTCCTTGTCTTCAATTATTGTCAATTGACTTATGTACAGGAAGCAATTGTTGTCCATGTCTT